>JAGYHZ010000209.1:0-14008 GCA_024244195.1 Ascosphaera aggregata | reverse complement strand
GTTGTTGCGGAGAATATCCCGAGAGCGAAGCTGAAGTAGCAGTGGATGCTGGGGGATACTTCTGTTGACTCTGTTGTGGATGTGCTGCCGGCGTCTGAGATGGAGGATATGCATAACCATACCCATAGCCCGGCGCAGTGCCAGGAGCAACGGAGGACGCATATTGCGCACGGGCAGTGGCTGTGGGTGGTATAGTAGGGTACATATCGTACCCTGTAGCACCGCCCAAAGCTGGTTGAGGCGGTGAGCCAGCTAAGCCATGAGCCTGATAAGCTGAACTTAATCTATCCTCCAACATGCGATCGTAATACCTGACCACACTGCTCAACTTCGCATGCAGCTCCAAAAGGCTTTCGTACTTGCTCATGGCTTCGCCGTACGACCTCGCCAATTTTGGCCGTAGAGCGCCTATGCTCTCATACAGCTCTTGGATCTGCGGTTCGCGAAGAATTGTACCAGGAGGTTGATGTTGCAGTCGATCAACGAGGGCGGAAAACAAGTAGATAGTCTCCGCTTCAGAGGGTGTTAAGTCATAAGGATTTGCAACGAGTGCCTGGGCGGGTGCACCGGTGGCAGCAACAGGGGCAGTTGGAGGGGCGGAACGTAATGCTGATGCGTGCTTAACCTTTTGTTCCTCCATGTCTCGAAGTGAAGCTTCAATTGCTGCTTTGAGTTCTGGATCTTCGTCCTCGTCCGCGTCTGTCGGTTTGTTTTGGCTAACCAACGCTTTCGCTTGTGCGGATGTTGGGCTTTTGACTGCTTTCGAGGAGAATTGCGGAGGGACATAACCACCAGTCGCACCACGCACCTCTTCCAAACTCATCTGAAGCGCTCTTTTCAAATCCTCGTCAAAGTCGCCTTCTGCACGTCCGCCTCGGGGCTGCATATACGGTGTTGCAGACTTCGCTCCATCTTGTTTCTTCTTTGAGGAATCTTGAGGCAGATGGCCCGCTCCCTTTGTGAGCCTTGCATAGCATCTATCATCGACTCTGACAGGGGTCATGATACCTAAATGGGGCAAAGGCAGAGTTTTGCTTGAACATTGTTGATCGAAAACGTTGCCGCAAGCTCGACAATGATGTTTGCGATTTGTGAATGTGAACGGGCTTCGGCAAAGCATGCAGACGTCAGAATCAATCCAATCGGGCGGCTGTCACCAAGAGTCAGGAAGTCAGCCATTGCAACAGGATGAGGGTCACATTAATGAAACAAGAATGTAGAGAGAAAAAAACACTGATGACGTACAGCACTGCTCTCAAACATTTTAGCAGCAATTTCTCTCTTTGGTGGTGGAAATTTATAGGATTCGTCCTTTAATTTCTGATAGGCTTCAGAAAAGTAAGAGAGCCCTTCACCACTGCTTCCACCTTGTTGCTGTTGCAGTTGGGCAGCTAACGCCCAATCTTGAATCAATTCTAAGATCTTGGATTTGACGTCCGGATTGAGGGCGTTGGAACCGGATGCATTGAGGAGGGAGATGAGGTTGTCGATGAATTCACGAGAGGCAATTTCGCGGACAAAATGAGAGCCACCATTTTTCACACAAGTATCTATGAGCTGAAGAGAAGAAAGATGAGTACAAAGCAAGAAGTAGTCAAAGATTGAAGATATGTGGAAGAGCTAACCCGGAGTGTAGATAGCTGGACATTAGGATTCTTATTATCAAGTCGACGCTTCAACGCTTTCATAGCATCCTTGGGCTGAACGCTTTTAGAACGGATCATATCTGATATTTCGAGATTCTCGGATATATCCTCCCTACGAAACAGTGATTTGATCAGCAAAGCAGTCCCGAAAAGGAGATGACAGCCTACTAGAGTGTAAGACTGTTATCTATCGTCAAATCAACTCACAATGAAGAGGAGGTAGCCCGCTCGATGCGCTCATCGAGCGGATTGGGAGAACTGAACCAGCTGGCCATGATAGCGACTTTCCAACAGACACAGCAGATTCCGGAATGAATTAATTCTTGATGAAATGTTGAGATTTGATGACAGCTGATGAGTCTTCAAAATAGGTAGCGCCAGGTATCACAGACTCTCAGTATGAACACAATCGAGCAATTGGTACACTATCAGCTGAATGGGACCGGCAGCGGCAAGGGTAGGCGGGAGACGATAGCTGAAGTGTCAGGAAACAAGAAGTAAATGAAGATATATCACGTCAACAGCGAAAAGACTAACAAGCCAATCATATCCGACGAACAACTAGACCATCGTTTCCCAAGTCATATCATATCATATCATATCATTTCATCTTGCTGCTTCTCGATGTCATCCAGTAGTCGATGAAGTCGGTCGATGGAGGAGAAAAGAGGAGATGAGACGAAGATTGGATAAGACGTCGTTGCGGCAAACTAACGGTCACGTGATATGTCTACTCCGCGGACTTCGCAATCCACACCATGAACCACCTCGATCATCTCGACAACCACCATCTCCAGCAAGACGGCCACGACGTTGACGACGACGGTGATGATGGTGGCTATGACGGTGTTGATGAGGTTGGTTATGATGCTATTGTTGATTGCTTCGGATTATTCTTACAGTATTGTCTGACTCAAAGTTAATAGGAAGAAGGCTGAAGAAGAGTGTGAATAGGCTGAGAACAGGCAGTGGACTTACGGTATAACAGAGAAAAAGAAGTCATCATGTCAGAACCGGATGAGGGTAGCACGCCAGCTCTCTCGACTACTGCGGAGACTGCTGAGATAGCCCCCCTTCAGAGGTCTGATTCCATCACAACTCTTGTTGAGAGTTATGACGGTCAGACCCATGAGAACGGGCTTCCGGGAGATGACCATTACGAGCATAACATAGCGACGACACACTCTGCTCAACCGCAGCAGCAGCAGCAGCAGCAAGAGAGAGAAGAAAAGGAGGAGGAGAGGGAGGAGCAGCAGCAGCGACAACAGCCTCAACCACTTACACCGTCGCATACACAACACCATCAATCACAGGAACAATCACAACCACAATCACCACCACCACCACCACTACAACAACCACAACAACAGCAACACCATAATTATCATCATCATCACTTAAAGCATCGTCATAGCGGCTCTGCATCTTCTCAGAGCAGTTCCAACCCCGGTCACCGTGCTGTCCAAAGCCACAAACCGGCTCATCATCGTGCCCATTTCGCTGCCGCCTATCGTCCCCAGGCAGCCCGCAACTCTTCACAAAGAAACCTTATGCGGTTGCAAGCATTGAAGGCTGCTGGTGCTGGTGCTGCTGCAGGCGCCGGCGTCGGGGGTTCGACGACAACAAATCCTGATGTCAATTCTGGAGAAGGTGGGATTACTGCTGCTGTCGCAGACGCCATATCCGGTGTTGAAGCCGCAACGTCAGGACATATTCGTCAGGTCTCAGACCCCACAATTGGCCAGACAAGGCGGCATCACGTTCGTAAGAAGAGTGCTCCTGTCGGTCGTATCGGTGGCGTTATCCAGCAAGACAAAGCGTTTGCCAATCAAACCAGTCTGGGACTAGCCTCTGGCTCGACGACAGCAGCAGGAGGAGGATCGGGTGGTCTAGGTACCGGCACTCAGCAGGGTCAGAAACAGTCGGATAAAGCTGCACATCCTTCACACCACGTTGCAACTGTACATCATGTTGCACATCCTGCTCGGCCAGGCATGCGGCGAAATTTCTCGACACCTGTCATTCGTCACCAGAGAAACACTTCAAATATTTCTGCGAAGAAGAGTGCACTAGGCACTGCTCAGCCTATGACCAGAACGAAAAGTCACGATAGACCAACTTATTCCTCATCGACAGCATCTGGCCGACAACCCACTGGTGATGGTAATGGTAATGAAAGAGGGGGAGCAGCTCGTGGCAGAACTTCTACAACATCACATGCAACGGCATCTGCAACCGCTGCCCCACGCGACAAGAAAACGGTGCCGAAAAAGACGGTGGGGTTCCAACTGAGTGCGGACTCCACCGATGAATCTGAGTGGGAGGATAATAACTCCCCAAGTGGAACCACTTCGCCAGCTAGTACCCGACAAAACTCAGTCGTTACCACTGGTCACGATCATGGCCAGGGCAAGTACTCTTCAGCACTGGATCAAAACCAGCAAAATCTGCAGGAATTCCAACGACTGCTCAGTCACCATACTACCTATACTCCTGGCGCTAGATCACCGTTGGCGCAGATTCACACTCCAACTCAACCGCAACCATTTGCACAAGACGAGCAGCTACGACGACCGCGGCAATCGCAACTCCAATTGCAGCATCAACCACGACAGCAGGGAACCCAAGGGACACCTACAACTCCGACGTCTGACCACCCACGCTTCATGTACAATAGAAAGGCACCTCCCTCTATTTCCTCTGTCTCGATCTCTGCTCACGCACCTCTCGCATCTGCGCAACCGCACCCAGCAATGTCTGCTGCTGCCACTTCTTCACAATCGTCTAACACGACTCCAACAACAACTGCTAGTTCAGGATATGGCGGTGCTTCCTCATCAGCATCCGGACAAGGTGCCTCATTCTCTGTGGAGGGGGGAGTCTCCCGTTTTCTGACCAGCGGTCCTACTGGCGCCTCGTCAATAGCTACAGATACGTCTGTCTCGCCTTACATGCACAACTATCGAACGACTACTATCACAGCAAGGCCAACGACACCCGGCGCAGGCGCTGGTGCACCGTCTGACGATAAGAGTCTGCTCACAAGTCCAACGTCAAGGTATAGGGTCACAGACCTAGCCTCTAGGACACAGCAGCGATTATGGCTTGATAGAGACTCGATGACTCCTGGGTTGCGGCCTGCTACTGCTGCCTCGGCCATAGGTTTAGACGGTGACTTCCGATACCGCGGGGAATTTGGGAATGCGCTCATGGGTGGAATAGATTCAACCATGGTTGCAGGAGACGATAGGGATGGAACTTCAACTACAACAGGAGGACTGGCTATGAACCCAGGGAAAAGAAACCGAAAGCTATACGACAAATACACCACCGAGTTTTCGGTTGTACATCGTTTCAGAGACCCTGTTGCGGATAGCTTCAGGCGGCTACAGATGTTACCCAAATCTGATCGTGACGTAGCCGCGGCCAAGGATACGGCGGGGATACCGAAAGACTATATCGGCGCCCACTTATCGCCTTCCACCGCGCATCTCTCTTTACAATCACAGGCTGCTGCTGCGGCTGGTCGTCCCGGCACACCGACGTCAGCGTCAACTAGCCAGGCACAAACTCCGACTCATTCTCGCCGACGATCTGGTGCATCATCGAAGTTCGGATCCCAAGTCAGGTTCAAGACCATGAGTCCCGAAGGTGATGATAATAGTACGGATTACTCGTCTGACGACCACGGGGACTCTCTTGTCATGCAGAAGAAACAGCACAACACTTCGCGGGAAGGAGGCCCACCGCTGCGCGGCGGACTAGCGGGCCCGCACAGACGGTTGCCCTTGAGAGGTCCGCAGGGAATGACAGGCGTCATACAAGAAGAGGCAGGAAATACTGGGGGCACAGGATTTGGTGGTGAACAAGTTGAAGGCCATCCAGTGGGGAGACGACCGACGGATGAAGAAATGCTGTTGAGGAGGATTTGGAATTGGAGAGATATGGCTGTCGTTGGCGGCGATGAGTGAAGAAGGAGAAAACGTGGCGTGTAACATATCAAATTCCTTTCGATGTCTATTGCTTTCTACCACACTTGATTGTTCCCTCGAGCATTGCACCATCATCGGCTTCTGTAAAGTTCCCAAATTTGGTCTCTATTAGCTCGTTCCGTTATCAAATGACTATATTCAATTCCTTTTGGTTTGGAAACCTTTATGAGTCTTTCCGTCCCTATTCTTCGCAGTGTCTTGCCCTCACGGTTCATCTGCATGCTTCTTGGCTGCTTCCGTCACTTGCTTTTCAAAACCCTGGTCTTCGGCAACGGGACTGCGAGAGCCTGCCGTGTGGAGTACCCCATGACAGTCCACGGAATAGGATAAAACCTTGACTTGGAACGCAGAGTAATGTAATGTTGGTATCTCCAATGTTCATAATGCCTAGGAGGAAGTGGTAATAATACCAAAAAGAAGCCAGAACGGGAACAATGTGTCCATATGCTATTTGCACATATGAAGATGGCATGATTTATAGAATGAGAGGTAGAGGTATACGTTTATGCAGTTGGCGATGGCGAACGGAACAGCTTTTCATCCATCTATAAAGCCTGGCTCAGAATTTGCTGACCCCTGACAGCAGTAGCTATGTGCCAAGGCAGGGGGTGCCCAGACCGGGCCAGACTGAGTCCTCTTACTTTCGACAATGTCGCCAAGTGACGATAGCTTTGTAGAATTCTGAGCAAGAAAAGGTCTTCAGGTCGACGCAGCGAATATCGAACCAAATGCACTGCTAAGACAGCATCTCCCTCGTTGCCATTGGGACTGTCTGGATAGACGAGATAACCAGTCCATCGGCGATTACAAGTTGATTCTGACGAGTCTGAAGAGACATTTGTTCTGCGGAATAAGATCACGGCCCACGCTTGATCGAGCTTGTCATATGCTTTCACTCGTGGCGATCCACTTGCAATGTCTGGCGAATTCGGTGACCCAGCAACGGGTGTGATGTTTGGCGAAATACTCATTCGATCCTCGTGTTGCCCAGGCATGAATTGCGACAGACTCACTGTATCCGAATTTGTCTTCAGTGGATTGCAATTTGATTATTCCTTCTGCGTCGATGGGTTTTTTATATGGAGTCCCGGGTATATGTCCACGGCAACGAAACTCACATCAACCTTTTTGAGAGTCTGCTTGTTGAAACTCTCTATGATGGCCATCCAATCGGCAAGTTCTTCCGCTTCGTAGGATGCATCCTTCGCAATAATTACGCGTGAGTTTAGATGCGCGGTCTGAACGATGTCTATGGATATCATCCATATACGCCGTTTGATATCACGTAGAGAGATAGACACAGCCCCTTCCTTCTTTCGTAGGCAAAAAGACAATGCTGCTTGATTGCGACCCTGGTGGTCAGACCACGCAGCGGTGAGCCATCGTGAGTCGAAACTCTCCGAATAAGCCAAATGCAGCAATGATTGCGTATTGATCAATGGTGATGTCACTTGCCGCGTGAGCTTGATAGCAACAGGGGTAGGCGCTCTTGTGGATAGGTAGATTGGGGACGACTTCGGAAAGTCAGTCTTCGGGTGCGGCTGACACCGAGTATAAACTTCTATAGTCAGCTGACGCAGGACATCTCGCGATGGAACGACAAACGACAAAGGGTCGAAAACAAAATCGAGGGGCACGATCTGAAGACTGATATTGTCAGCGGCCCTTTGTGGAGCTGCCGAGCCATCTGAAGTGCAATATTGTTTGCAAAGGTGGAGAAAACAAGAGCATATGTCGCAAATTGCTCCGACGGTCGGAAAAGGATTAAGTATATATATGACAATAGTCCCGTCTTCACAACGAAGTCGTGAACCTGAATAGGTTTAGTGCATGCCCTCATGAGCGGCAGGATTCATCCAGTATTACTTACCAAGTGCGGTGCAAATTTGAAATAATGCACATATTGCGCTTCTATAGGTTGGTGTAGCCTGAGACGTGCCAGACGTCCAAGGAACTAACTCCACAGTCTCGTGTTTTCCAAAACGCTGGCCCTCATAAAGCTGGCTTATCATCGCAATGAACTCTTGAGCTTCATCGGCAGCAATAACAGGATATATGCATGCCGCCTGAAGGTTTTTTGGGCCATAGTACGGTTCAAGCTCGAAAGTATCCCAAAAAGCAGTGATGGATGCAAGCGCATCGACGCTATCTCCTCCTCTGCGTACTTTCACATATGGCTGAGGGATTTGAGTCAACGAAGCTGCGAGCGATTTAGTCTTGTCTAACGGCTTAGGGAGATCGTCCAGGCAGACGAGCTCTCTCAGAGCAAGGGTGTGGGACTTGACATCTGAGCTCAAAGGCGTAAAATTCCCCGACGCGATCATCCCATTACCACGCCTATCAGCTAGCTGTTTATATAATTCTTGAACATGACAGAAGCAAGATTGTGTCATTACTTCGACAATCATCTGGGCCAGTTCAATTTGATCGTCTGGCTTTTGTAAGACAGGGACCGTGCTGCGCGGCATGGTGAAATCCCCATGGAGAGACTCGAGCTCCGGCGAAGACAAAAGACTTCCGATTACACCGTTGAACTTTATACTTGCGGCCTGTGCGTCATAAGCATCGGGTACCCCTAAGCCAGGCTCCGTTTCAACTTCCCCATCACTCCCTCGCGACGGAGACCATTTCCGCTTCCGAGACTTAGCGTCTTGATCAAACCCTTCATCTCCAATGAGTTCTTCGCTGGACTCAGTACTTTCGTCGCTATCATCTTGCTCAAGACCTGACACTTCGCCCGGGCTCACATTCAAATCCATAATGGACTGCGCGTTTCTCAACCTCTCCCCAGAAAGGCCGAGTCTTGGTACACCGGACGAATAATGATCCGCCCCGTCAATTCTGTCCAACAGTGCAAGATCAAAATAAAACCTTCCGTCGACATTGTACTTCTGATCTGACGGTAGTAAGGACCTCCCAGCTGTTTCCGCACCAGCTTTGTGTACAGTCGGTCCAGAGGCTGCGCGAGTAGAATCGAAGCGCGATAACGACTGGGTAAGGAGTTGTCCAATTTTGTTCGGCGTCAGAGGTGGTGAACTCTTCGAGGATGAGCGCGAGCGTCTGCATGATACACTTGCCTCACACATTGCTCCGGTCACAGCATCTACCACCTCATCGTACAGTCCAGGATATTTTGCAGGAGGAACGTCGGCTGACCCGTCAAAGTGTGCTTGCTCAACTAGTTGCATTGCAGCGACTGACTCATTCTCTGACTTCTTAAAATCCTCGGTAGTTGGAAGAGTAGGCAGTCCGGCAGAAGCAAGAGAGAATGTAGGTGCGCCATGGGTTGTGAAATCAAAATTGAAATCACAGTCTGTAACTATGTTGGAAAATAAATCGTCGGACGGAAGGAATTGGTCACCCTGGAGAGAGTCTGCGTTCAGCAACCCTTCCAGTTCGAACGGAGCGGCCGGAAATGTCGGGAAAGGATCGTCTTCTCCAGTGACCATGTCGGAAAAATAGGGACCAATATCTGCATCTTGCAGGGCTGGAGGAAGCATAGTCAGAGACCATGACTCATTGTCAGGCAAAGAGCCATTGGTGATGTATACCCCGTTGGTCTCAGCGGTCGTTTCAACTGCTTCTGGTACTGTAGTAACTGTGTTTGTGGTCTCGCCTACCACAACGCCGGAAGCAGCAATGGGTAGCGCATCAGAGGGCGTGAGATGCACGTTGCCAGCGAGAGAAAACAAGTCAGCATAAGGTAACGGAACTCCCAAACTTTGCGGCAGTTTGAAGTCACCTCCGTCGTCGTTGACTGTCGGAGGACGATGGCCTGGTATTGGTGTCATGTAAACCTTCCCAGGGGCTCCTTTATTTTCTGCCTCGCGAACGGAGTTATCATTCGAGGACACCCCGCTCATCCATCTCACGACGAAGTCTAGGGGACCTTCAGCTCCTTCTGTAAAGTATTCCAACTCATCAGAAAAGTCGTGATATGTGTGCTGTACCCGATGAAAGGAGTATTTAGCAGGCCAAAGTAACCGAAGCAATCCCTGGTCCGCCTGAGCTACCATCGTAGCGTCACAGAAAGGGATATCGTTTGCGTCAACGTCTACTTCGATCCAAAAATTTTGCTCATGACGATCCAATCCCAATCGGAACTTAGCAAGCCAATGCTTCACGGTAGTCTTCCAAATCTCTGAATACTCATTGCTGTTAGATAACAGGCTAGCTGACTTATACCTCCCAACAAACTTTCCCTCAATTCCCAAGGGAGCGAGCCATATACATTCGTCAGGCTCGACATTCATAAGACAGTCGGACTCGTTATGCTGCAATTGTTCAATTCCCGGCTGCGGTGCGTTTTGACATGCTAGAATGACTTTCCCGGTAGACGAGAAATCAATCGTCAATTTTGCCAAGAATGGATTAACTCTCAATGGCTTGTCAAAGAGCAAGCTGTTCGCCTCAAGACCTATAGAAGAGAACAGAGTTTGAGCACCCAACGGAATGTACTGCTGCCCTTCTGATAGTCGTAATAAAAGCGAAGCACGGAACGCAGAGAGCAATGCTTCATGGAAAGCAGCATATGTGATGTGTTCTGCTGAAAAGTCGACAGTGCCCTCTTGATCATGACTGTCAAAAGCATGCAGAGACTGAAATTGCAATGAGGAGCTAGGATCAGTAGAGACTTTCGAAACCAACTCTGAAAGATCCAAGACGCCTAGTGCGAGCGCTGTTCTGAGGTCAGTGTCAATGCCAAACTTTGAGGATGGGGTAGAAAGAAGGAAATACCAATGTACTGTCTGCCGGCGATGACAAAAGCACGATGCTCTAAATCAGCCTTCTCTTTAAAGGAGGACATGGCAGCGAAGCTACGCTCGTGGCAGAATGCCCAGATTGCATAAATATCTTGCGCGGGAGCAGCCAGAACATCTGCGTTTCGAAGCTTACATATCGAGTCGGTCAAATTACTGGCATTTTTCATCGGAGCATTGCTGCAGTAAGACAAGGGAATATATAGTCTCCAGTATACAGTAGAAAACGAATCCTACGGCAAGTTAGCAACTACTACCAGCAATCAACGGTCGAACGGTGCCATATCAACTCGACTCACAATAACTCGAAAGTTCGTCAATGCCGCAGCCGGGAAATCGATGTTGGTCATGTCGTCGCAAGTGGATACGCATACCGATAGAAAACGCCGCGTTGTAAGCCTTTGAGCCTCATATCTGACAACTGGATACTTGACTCTGTCTTCCTATTCAACTTCAGACATGAATTTGGCAGATTTGGAGAAATGTCGTGTCAAACACTTGCTCGGAGCAGCTGCAGACCATGAATTGAGCGGGTAGATATTAAGGGGAGATTGGGACACGCAGTGTGAGTCCGGCAACAACATATCGAAAATCACTACACAAATCCCTGTCTTCACACCAGCGTCCAAGAGTGATCTGGTCTTCTGCTCTTACAGCTATTGTATGGGGTGATTCGAACTTGTCGGCCTCACTGTCCTCCTCCTCGTCGTCCTTGTCGTCGTCGTCGTCGTCGTCGTTCACCCATCTGTTTTTGGATTCTGCTTCCAGCTTCCTAAAGGAGAAATTCAGAAAGCTCCGCGGGATTATGTAATGTTGTGGCGTTGTGCAACTAATATCTTTTTTTTGGTAATTTTTTAGATTATCATATTTTTTATTTTAATTTATTCCATATTATATCTTTACTTCTTTTGCCTTGCTATTTTTCTTCCCCATTTTCATATTCATCATTCGCGACATCATCGATTTACTGAATGATTCTTTCGCTCCTTGGGAAAGGGGCTTGATTTAAAAGTGGTCGTGCCTCTTAGGTGGGTGGCGAAGATGCAGCTCACAAATCTGTCACAAGTTCCTGTTTACACTATATCAGGGTCAAACACTGCGAGGCCACTACCAGAATGGCTCGCGCGCAGACGAAAGAGGAGCTTGAAGCATGACCCTGAATATGCAAACCGAGTTGAGCTTCTGCAAGATTTCGAATTTGAAGAGGCCAGCCAGTGTATTCGTGTCAGTGAGGATGGCCAGTGGGTTATGAGTACAGGTATGTTGTACCTTATCTGACAATAGGTTGATAATGGGCTTAATGAAGACTGATCAGTTTGACAGGCACATATAAACCTCAAATGCATGTTCACTACCTCCCTCATCTATCCTTGTCATTTGCTCGTCACACTGTCTCCTTGAATACGACCTTCCTCCTTTTATCCTCAGATTACTCGAAATCACTTCATCTGCAGTCAGATCGATCTTTAGAATTTCACACACCCGGTGGCTGTCACTACACGACTCGCCTTCCTCGATATGGAAGAGATTTGGTCTACGACAGGCGTTCAGCTGAAGCCCTGGTGCCAGCGGTAGGCGTGAACCAAGATGGCGTGGGCGAAGTTTTCCGGTTGAACCTAGAGCAAGGTCAATATATGCGAAGTTATGAAGTTGACGTTGGTGGTGATGATTTTACATCAATGGGTGGTGGAGCGTTGCAAGGCGGTATCAATACTGGCGCCGTAAACTCAGGTGCTATCGCGGAAGAAAGTCACAACTTGTTGGCCTTCGGTACATCCATAGGAACCGTGGAATTGTGGGATTCAAGAGCTAGGGGCAGAGCGGCTATTCTAGCACCTCCAGCGGACTTCAATATCAACGGCGGGAAAGCAGAGATTACGTCTCTAAAATTTCATCGCAATGGCCTTACCATGGCGACTGGTTCCTCGCAGGGTCTGATTTATCTTTACGATTTGCGATCGCCAGTCCCTGTTCTGAAAAAAGACCAAGGTTACGGCTATCCAATCCATACGATTGATTTCCTCACATCTACCATTGAGACCCGTGCCCAAGCCTCTGAACCAAAGATCCTCACTGCCGACAAACGTATCATCAAGATATGGGACGCGAGGGACGGTTCGCCATGGACTTCCATCGAGCCTGCTGTCGATCTCAACTGTGTCGCATGGTGCAAAGATAGCGGCATGCTTCTGACTGCCAACGAAGGCCAACAACAGCATTCGTTCTTTATTCCACAATTGGGTCCCGCACCCAAGTGGTGTTCCTTCCTTGACAACATTGTCGAAGAAATGGCCGAAGATCCTACCGATCCTCACTCCTTCAACGCAGGCAGCGGTGGTGCTGTCTATGATAATTTCAAATTCTTAACACGTCCACAGTTGGCTGCATTGAGCCTGGATCATTTGGTTGGCAAGACCTCTCTGCTAAGGCCATATATGCATGGTTTTTTTGTGGCGCAAAAACTTTATGAAGAGGCAAGACTCATCGCCAACCCGTACGCATGGGAGGAAGAGAGGGCCAAGCGTGTCAAGGAGAAGATTGAGAAGGAGCGTGAGAGTCGCATCCGCGGAAAGAAGAAGGTTCAAGCTAAAGTCAATAAGAAATTGGCCGAGAAAATTGCTGAGAGGGAAGAGCGTAATGAGCGCAAAAGGGTCCGCCATCTTCTTGCCAAAGCTGATGAGGAGGAAGGTGCAACTGGTGAAGGTGCTACTTTCGAAGCTCCTGAACCAGCAAAGGAGAAACCTTCCCTTCTTAACGATCCTCGTTTCTCGAAGTTGTTCGAGGATGAAGATTTCGCAGTTGATGAGACGTCTCATGAGTTCCGCGCTTTGAATTCCAGCACAACTGTTACTAAGCAGCCTGAACTCCGCAAAACAGACAGGGGCTTGACGGCTGCCGAGGAGGAAATGATTGATGAGGTGTCCAGGTCGAGTGATGAGGACGAATCTTCCAGCGACGAGGAGGATGGCCAGGCAAGGTACAAGAAACCCATAGAGAAGTCTTCGGGTCGTATCTCGACTTCGTCATATAAGAGCACGGCTGCAAGACGTGCTCCACGCATATCCGTTGCTACGACATCGCACTCGGCAACAACAGCTCGCGATAGATCATTTGGATCAAGGATACAAAAGGAACACCCGAAGGAAAGGGTTGCACGAGGCGGTAGTGCAGTTGGTGAGAAATCTATAGCGTTCGTACCGCAAAGGAAGAAGAAGACGGATAGGACTGCTGGTGCTTTCACAACGCCGAAGAGTAATGGCGAGAGCTGGTCTGATTCACGAAGGAAAGAGCGCAGAAGTGCGTCTGGAAACGCATTCCGCAAGATGGGCATATAAAATGGTTTGAATCTTGGCTTCGACATATGTACTATGATATACACTTCTTTTTGCTTTCAGTGCCTACTTCATCTTGTGTCCATCTTTTTTCTCTTGCATAATCGGAAATTTGTTAACGATATCCAATCCATTAATGCAGTTACAAAGTTTCATACGCAGACATCAAACAGGGAGAATATAACTGTTTTGATTATCATGATTAATTAGAATCATAGCGATTGATGGGCAGATTGACTGAATCTCATGGATGCCTAGTGCAAGATCTGCCTTTATAT
>JAGYHZ010000208.1:0-14070 GCA_024244195.1 Ascosphaera aggregata | reverse complement strand
TCCTATCAAGCATATCTGGTTCGACAGGCAGCTTTGGAATAAGCTTGCTGATAGGAAGTATATCCATACTGAGTATCCTCCAATGGGCTCATTGAAGATTCAAACTCCGACCGGATCCCATTTGACTCCTACTATTTCGGCATTCAAAGCCCTCAAGGCCTCGCGTGCCACTTCAATGCCTGCTGGAGGTGTTTTCTCCAACATGGCCTTTGCCGTGTCTATAAAAGATGGTGGGACAAATCGTTTCCAGATCGAGAAGTCGATACGTGCCAACGGTGGCCTTATACTCCAAGAGGGATTTGATGAACTTTTCCATATATCCCGGAGTGATGGGGCTGAGAAAGATACCAGTCTTCGTCTGTTAGCTGATTTCGAAAATCTTGGTTTTGTCAGTTTGATCACTGACGAACATACACGTCGTGTGAAGTATATGCAAGCCCTAGCTCTCAACCTCCCATGTCTCGCATATAGGTGGGTGCAAGACTGCATCGAGAAGAATTGTCTTCTAGATTGGGACCCATACCTGTTGCCGGCAGGGGAATCTAAATTCCTTAACGGCGCGGTCAAATCACGGATGCTAGCACCCTACTCGCCATCAAGCGCTCAATTGTCTGAAATCGTCAATCAACGGTATAAATTACTAGCGGGCCAATCGGTCATCTTCGTCACAGCGAAGGGCAAAGCTGCAGAAGCGAGGAGAGCTTATGCTTTCCTACTCTACGCCATGGGCGCGAAAACTGTCTTACAGGTCCAGGATGTCAATGCTGCTGTCAGGACTCTGAAGCAAGGTAATGAAGAATGCGTCTGGGACTGGATCTATGTCGGTGATGAAAGCAGCGCTCCAGCTGCTTGCGATGTGCTGCTTGAAGAGTTTGGAGCTAGAGTAGGCCCTTTGCGAGACAACAGCGGCACGGGCAAGTCAACCACGCATAAACAGCCGAAAAAAAGAGGTCGGAGGTCCGGCTCTGGGGTTGGCGGTGTGGGTTCACCAAATGTGATGACTGATGAACCGATCATGATCAGTGGTAAAAAGCTACGTGTGCTTGTCAATGACTTTATCTGTCAGAGTCTTATTCTGGGGAGATTGTATCCGGATTATGGATAGCTGCGAGATGGACCACTTCGGAAATTTGTCAAATGGCAGCATAGGCCATCTTCTCCTTGTTCCGTCATTTAACATCCTTGGTTTGGTCTTTTCTTTCTTCTTGTTATTGCTCTCCTTTATACGTTTTCATCTTGATACCCAAGTCATCCGGTATTTGATACTGGTATATCAGCCAACTTTGCAACATAAGTCGTCTTTACGCCTTCTTTCCGACATGTATGAATAACAACCGTGTCTGAAGACCATATGAGTATCGTTTTTAGGGCAAGCATACCTTGCCTGCCGTATATGAATAATAATGTACATTGCCGAAAGTAAAGGACGGGAAACTCATTGCAAACGGGATGCATGCTGTACGTTTTGCCCAGTGGAGTGTGTATGATGTGCTATGGCAAGCGAAACAAACTTTAGGATTTACTGGCCCTGTTCATTTCTTGCCCTTTCTCTTCTTCTTCGCATCCTTCAATTGCGCATTCCTCTTAATCTTCTGGGCCTTTTTCCTCCACGCGTACCACCGATCATTCCTCTTCCAATCTCTGACAGTAATGCCCTTAATATCTGCAGCGCGACCAATTTCCCAATTCGCTTCGCGGATAGCGTATCCCTTGGTCATGGTCAATCCCTTCATTCCCTTCGTAGAGATACCACTCTCCACCTTTACAACCTCAGATGAATCATCGACGACTCGAGGATACGGTTCCATCCCAAAGCGACGTTTGGACGGTGCGTTTTTAGGATATGGCAAGACTTCATCCCTCTCCAAAGCGACACCGATGTACTTTCTATCAGGATGTTTCGCCGGATCCTTGTAGTACTTCACGTAACCTTTCTCCAAGGCGAAAATGGTATGATCGCGCCCGATACCACAATTCTCGCCGGGATACCACAATGTCCCACGTTGGCGAAAGATGATGTTGCCAGTAACGACATACTGGCCATTTGATTTCTTCGCACCTAGACGCTTCCCTGGGGAATTCTTGGTTCCGGCGTTTGCGCGTCCTTGTGCATTATGCGATGCATGTCGGACTTGTGTGAGGGTGGGGAATAGAACTGGCGCTGCTCTGGAGGCAATTGAAAAGGCTGATACTGATGATAACCAAGAAGATGATGGTGATGGCGATGTGAAGCTATGCAGACTTGACTGTAATAGTCGTGTATTGGAGAAACTCAATTGGGGATATGTGTGTATTGAGCGTTGCGCGGAGGCGAAAGATGTGCGGTAAAGGAGGGAGTCAAGGGTCTTCCAGGAGCCCTGCAGCCGTGGCTGGAGCATTATAGTAGCTGACGTGTTGTATACGCTTCCCCCACGAGAAGCTAATGGTCTCAATTGACCTTGAAATGTTTTCTTCTGCTTGATTGATTTCGCGTTGATTGATGGTTGTCATCGACATACTGGGATGTCGCCGAAGGTTTAATCGGGTCGAAGGGTGGATGTCACGTGCGGCATATTTTTTGTGTATATAGGACTGGATCCTGGATCCCTGGCCTTTACCGGTCATCGTCTGTATTAATTGTACGGTCGAATGCGACGAAGATAGAGAAGAAAAATAGATCTGGTATTTGAAAAGGAAGACACGATGCGTTCTTCATGGACAGTCCTTCTGGGCCTTTTACTCTGGTTCTTGCGCACAGTGAACGCTCAATTTCAGTTTTTTGACCACATGTTCAATAACGCCGACAGAGGGCAACGAATGCGACAGGAAGAGCCAAGCGATAGTTCGAGGTATCAAAAGGAGTATAAGGAGGGTGAGTAGCAATGAGCAGCTGTCATCATATACTTGATTTTGCAGGATCTCGCTAATACGCTGGTTGCAGCACACTGCGATAAATACCTATGTCCTGGAACCTTGGCCTGCGTGGCAGTCCCTCATCATTGCCCTTGTGCTCATCCCGCACAAGAAGACAAGTTTGAACTCGGCGAGGGAAGCTATATCTGTATATCCAAGGGTGGCTATGAAGAAGATGAAGCGAAGAGAAAAGTTGAGTTGGCGCGGAAGGGCTTGTTATAATTAGATGGAGGATGTATATTCAACAAAGCGGCTATATAGGAATGACGTCGGCATGACTGTGGAAGTTCTTTTGGCTGGTTCTAGTCGTTACAGCACATACTATTGAGAAATTGGGATTGTGGATGAGCATTAGCGTTAGTCGCATGGTGTTGGTGATTGCCATCAACTGCTATTTGCGCGGCTCCAAGGAGTAATCCTTCTTGAGACACCAGCCCTTTCTTCCCTAACCGGATTACGCATATTGCATGAGGCCTGCATTTCAGATAATAACTCCAAGTTATGGAACATGGGCGTTACTGAGGCGCTCTCAAGAGAACATAATCGGCATTTGGGGCCTGCAACCAGATGGGTCCATACGCATATCAAACACGAGGAAGCAACCTAGTGGGAAACTTATGACAAGTATCATGATGACATCTTCTACAGTCATTGGTCCTACATCTCTCAACTCTTCCTCAATTCATCTAGAAAATCCCCTTTAGCTTCTTTCCCACTCTTGTCCAGCAATCCCTCTTAGGGTCCTTCCTAGGTTCCTCCACCAGAGCATCATGATTACCTGACTGGCTGTCGAGATACCTCAAGAAGTCTGACAACGGGAAATCGCTTCAATATTTATTGTCCAGCAGTGTATATAACGCATTAGTATTTGATCCGAGAGTCGTTGTGACTGCGCCATCAGACTGGATCAGAGGTAAGTTGAAACGGAGATGGGCATTAGGACGAACTAGATCCTCGGGCCCAGCGGTATATCAGGCGCGAAACGTGCTGAGCTGTGGAAGCAGTGAGTCTCTGTGATTCTTATAAGTCAGTAAATGAGCTCATATTGCTCGGAATACAGATTACACCAGAAATGGACCTGTCATGATGAATCTTCTCTAATATCTCTCTACATTTCTCTGTTCACCTTATCACTTTGGAGGCTGATCCATCTACGTAAATACCCGTTGTTCGATACTTGCTTATAACGAAGTCCGCGGAGGTGAAGTGAATGACGTCATAAGAGGGTATATACTACTACTACTACTACTACATACAGTACATCACTGATTGCGTATACAGGATTTACCCATAAAGCCATCTCAAATGGTTGATCTCAAAGGATAGCAGACGAGGAGACAAACGGACAGACGGACAGAGAGCTTGGATTGACTAGAAATGTGGTCGCAAAGACTGCTATCGCCATCCCGAAGCTTGCTAACTCAATTTGAGCTGAGCACACGGCTGCGACGGCTGCCACAATTGCAGCAGCTGCGGCGATCTTCATTCAAGCGGCCTGACGCATACAAGTCTCCGCGACAATCATTTCCATTGAAAAACCAGTCAAATCAGAGGAGAAAGGAGAGGAAGCCAGAAAATAATCAGAGTAAGGATGAGCCTGCTGAAGAGTCGCAAGCAACAGCCTCTCCAGATAGCAACCTCTCCCCAGTCCTGCACGTTACAGAACCCTCCTCCACCTCTCTCCTCGGGCCAGTTCATATTCCCGAAGATCCTAATGCAGTTCTCAGGTCGAGACATCCCGCAGCGAACATTCTCGCGAACTCAAGTCTTGTTGTTCAGAGGCAATTGGAGATGATGAACGTCTTAATTGGATTCGAGCAGGCGAATCGGTATTCAATACTGGATGCCCAGGGAAATCATGTTGGTTACATGGCTGAACAGGATGATAGCATTGGCAAGAGCATAGCGAGACAATGGGCGGGGACGCATAGGTGCGTGATTATTTATGTATTTGATAGGCAGGGGAAGGAGGTTTTGAGGGTACGTCATTGACTTACAATTGTATTGATCCGGGGATTGAACTGCTCGATTGCTGACTCCTTTCCTACCAGTTTCATCGTCCCTTCTCCTTCATCAACTCTCTTATTCGAATTTATGATCCAATCGCACCAGCTGATAAATCAGTAGTGTCTTCCTCCGTCGATCATTCAGCGTCACTAGGACTCGTTTCTCCCAATCCTGGGGCAGCGCAGGTCTCCTCTCTTCCTATGGAAAATATGCGAGTAATTGGTGAAGTACACCAAAGGTGGCACCTTCTGCGCCGGAAGTACGACCTATTCCTGTTTCGTGAGCTACCACATAGAGGAACGAACATAGAATGGCAACCCGTGTCTTTTGATAAGGCCAGCCTGTCACAGTCTCAGCAACTGCAAGTGATGCGCACTGCTACCCACGAACAGGACGGTAAATTTCATCAATTCGCCTATATCGCCGAGCCATTTCTATCATGGGATTTCGCAATAAAGACGGCGAATAACCGCCTCATAGGATTGGTCAACAGGAACTTTTCAGGCTTTGCACGCGAGATATTCACAGACACGGGCGTCTACACTTTACGTATGGACTCTGTTGGAACACAAACAGAAGCGACACAACCATCGTCACCACCAGAAGGAATGACACTCGATCAACGGGCCGTTATGCTTGCTACGGCAGTCTCGGTCGATATCGACTATTTCTCCCGCCACTCGAATTCCCACGGCGGCATACTCCCATTCCCCATCCCTTTCTTCGGATGGGGCGGTTCTGCAGCTGAAGGTGCTGGTGTTGCGGGTGCAGGTGCAGGTGCAGGTGCTGCGGAGACTGGTGCCGTAGCTGGAGAAGGTGCAGGAGCAACAGCTGCTGCAGGCATGGCTGCAGCGGGTAATATAGCTGGGTATGAAGCCATGCATGGCGGGATTGGGTCTAGGTCGTCGGCAAATAATCAAGGAGTCAACCCTCAGGATGTTCAGCATCCATCTCAACAGGCACAACAGGGGCAGTTGCACCAGGAGCAGGAGCAAGGAGAGCAGAAGTTCGACGAAAAGCCATGGTGGGAGCAAGATCAGGAGGTACAACGAATGGAAGAAAACCCGTGGGGAAATGAGGAAGGTGAACAAAATGTCCATGGATGGGGACAGGGAGATGAAGATGGTGATGGTGAGGGCAGCAACTGGACGGATGATTTCTTTTAAAATTCAACTCAACTTGAAAAACAGTAGCTCAACTGAGTAAGTCTCTACATACTGTACAATAGCGTTTTGATACCACTATAACCTTCTACATTTCAAATACCAATTTATGCCTTTTTCCACCTCTCTCCCACCTTATACCCCCTAAACCGTAGTCAATGCATCCACGCTGTCCTGGTCGATGGATGCGTTCAAACTCCGCGGAAGTAGCGGTGCGGCGCATAGTTGGGCTGAAATGGTAAGAGGGACATAAAGGCAGAGACAGGCATCCACCCAGTTCATCGTCATCACTCATCACTACCACTATCACTATTATTATCGTTGTCGCTGTCGCATTCAACTCATCATTTTTCAGAATTAAGTCATTCAGTATCTAGAAGAGGTGTCATCTGGAAAGGTTCTCTTCAAATAACTACCTTCTTATTCTGCATCCTCGCGCTACTCAATATACCCCAAGTCACCGTATCACGAGGCAGTTACTATAGTAATCGCATTTTATCGCATCATCTGCCCGATCATCCACCAGCATAGAGATCTTTCTTCTGGTGAAGAGTCAGATCTGTTTCGACTTATTTCTGCATTTTCAATCAAGTCTCATCTCCCGGGTTCAACTAGTCCTGACATGTCTTCTCATACATCGACCGTCGCTCAAAAGCGGTTATTTCAAGAATACAAACTCCTCTGCACATCACCCCCAGAAGGCATCACTGCCGGTCCTGTATCAGAGGATGACATGTTTGTTTGGGAAGCACTCATCCAGGGACCCGAGGGGACACCATTCGAAGGAGGAGTGTTTGCTTGCGAGTTGAGATTCACAAGGGATTATCCGCTTAGTCCACCGAAGATGAAGTTTCTGAGTCCGATATTCCATCCTAATGGTACGTTGAGCCCGACTCACCCGTGAGATATCAATCACCATTCTCATTTTTCCTCTCATTCCTTCATTGCGGTATTCTGTTTGAAAATACTGACTCTTCTTCTTCTCCTCCTCCTCATCTAGTCTACCAAAATGGATCGGTTTGCATATCCATCCTCCATCCACCCGGTGACGACCCAAACCATTACGAACATGCATCTGAGCGTTGGTCACCGATTCAGTCGGTAGAGAAGATACTGATCAGTGTCATGAGCATGCTTGCTGAACCGAATGACGAGTCTCCCGCGAACGTTGAGGCTGCTGTGATGTGGAGAGAACGCAGGCCGGAGTATGAAAAGAGGGTTAGAGATGAGGTTAGGAAGAGTTTGGGGTTTGACTGAATAGATACGCATATGACGTGAAGAGCGGGAATCAGTAGAAGGAGTCTTGGAGTTCCGCTGGACCTGTTTCATCAATTTGCTCTTGTTTCCTTCTTTTAGCTCCCTTTTTCTTTCCTTTGTCTTTCATCACTAACTCCAGATCTATATGTTGGCATAATCATACTCATAATGGCTTCACTGACAGAGATGACATATTACTAAGTCGCAACTTTTCCTTCAAATTTTTCAATCCTTTTCGTTTGCATGGATTGCCTTCTTCAGTTTCACGTCGAGCCACTCATCAATGCCACCGTCAAGGTCGTACAATGCCTCAATCTCGGCTTTTACTCCCAACAGCATCATAACCTGCAACTCCCTCCGCCACCCAGTTTCAGGACCATCTTCTGCAAAGACAGGACTATTGCTTAACATCCATGTCGCTTTCTTCCTATCTCTTGCACGAAGTTTGATGAAGTTCTGCATCATACTTTTCTGAGCAATGTTTTCACGATTGCTTGTGGTGGCGCCGCCACCACCAT
Organism: Ascosphaera aggregata; assembly: GCA_024244195.1. Lineage (NCBI taxonomy): Eukaryota > Fungi > Ascomycota > Eurotiomycetes > Onygenales > Ascosphaeraceae > Ascosphaera > Ascosphaera aggregata. The sequence continues at coordinate 6,233 of JAGYHZ010000208.1, read as the reverse complement.
TACAACTGTCCGGCATGTGTATGCGAAACGCGGGGTATTTTGGCGTCGCCATAACGAACTCGCTCGTTTGTAAACCAAGCCAGACGATGTTCGGAACGTTCAAATTCCTGTTCTCATGTGCTCGAGCCAGTGAACCGTATTTGTACGTTGACATTATTGATATACCATCCGGGTCTCCATCGACGAGGACCAAGATCTTTGGCGGAAGTGATGATGACTGCGAACATGCTTTGCTGCTCTCAATCGTATCTGATAGGAGCCTGAGAAATTGACGAGTTGATATGTCTGGATATCCCTTACCCTGAAGATAGGAGGATAGTACCACTGAAGAGCATGTCAGGGAGGGGTGGGGGAAGCATATGACTTTACCGTCAAGATTATCCCTTGGCCAGCCGTAGATAACTCATGGTACCTCGTTACGAGGAGACGATGAAAGATTGCCTGTATAAGGAGGATGGAAGATCAGCAGTTGCTGATTATCAACAACTACAACTCGATCACGATGGCATGTACCTCCTTCTCAACCACTAGAATCCAGTTGATGTCAGGCATCCTTATCCTTGTGATAGACTCCACTCGTGGAATTAGGAGACCCTGGACATCGTCACGTCAGAAAAACGATCATCACCGATAATGACGAGAACGCTCGGTGCTGCACCGTTTACCTCGGGGAATTTCCCAACATTGATGGTTGCGCCATTTTCGAGGCTGATAGTAAAGTGCCCGGCAACCAACCCTTTCGCAGCAGCTTGCTAAAGAGAAGGTCAGCCTGCCTGTATGTCTCTCTCTGTTCCCTCCTATCCGAGATGGTTGGGATAACCACACTCACAACATGCAAAGCCGCCCTGTCAACCCCAATGGTAAAAGCAACGTCATCAACATATCTATCCACGACAGCCTGGTTTCCGAAATGCACAGGATCAAGATAATAGACATCCCGCTTCGTGCTGGTGAATTCACCCTTGATAGCCTCATAAATATGACCCAGGATTCGTAAAATCACGGCGAATCTCCAAGTCTCCTGAGCCGTCTTCCCTGGCCATGAATACGTATGAGATACAGCACGACAAGCGGGAAAGACCTCCTCCAATGCACCAGTATCCGGATTTAAAGAGTAATTCGCTTGCTTGGAAGAATGCCTCTTCTTTAGCGTGATGCACGGCTTGCCATCCCTCAGCACCAACTGATCCAGGATAGAAACGAGCTGCCTCTCAATGAACATCGTCACACTTTCTTCAGGGGAAGGAGAAGCCTTGTCCGGCTCCTTGCACTGAATCCCAGTCAGCTGCAGCTCATCCATGTTCACTCAAAATGACCCAGGTATAATCTTAAGATCTTGACGCTATCATATCATGAACTCCTTTAAAAAAGACTGTGATAGTTCTGATGACTATTTTCCTTTCTTTTCTTTTCTTTTCCTTTTTTTTTATTTTTTCTTATCTCTTCTTCCTTTCGAAATCGCCCATAATGCACATTGATTATTTCTGGGGGCATTGACAGTTATTATACTCGTTAAAGGGGCAATACGCAATATACGCCCGGCAACGGCAATGTCCCGTTGTCCCGTCGCCTCCTTGATATGTACAGCGCACACTACTACTACTACTACGTCTTTACCTACAAAAGGATGTCTGTATCGATCGCATTCAGCACACAAACAGAGTCCGTGAGCTTGACTTGATCGAAGGGAGAGAGACTGAGAGACTGAGAGAGAGAGAGAGCTCATCGTACATGGAAATAACGAATAGGATGGCTGCCGATCTTCACGGGTAACCTGAGTTCCAGGCATCATCATTTAGTCTCTACCCACCCACACCTTGCGAAACAACCGCTAACCCTCAAGTTGTTGTTTGGTTGTGGAGAGCACAAATTTCTGGGTTCCCCAAGTGTGGATTTGCCATAAAATCGCAAGCTCTATCCTGATTCTTCCGGTTTGCCGCTGGTACTAAATTATCTATCTTCAGTTCTTATCTTCCGTGGCAGCTTTCTACAGCTCCTTCGTCGGTCAGTCGTCAGTCAATCATGAGCGCAGGAATTAGAGCTGCAGGAGCCGCCGTTGCGGATGCCAAGGTCGTGAAGGACGATAGTCAAGTATGGATGGATAATGCATGATTGAAGTCACAGATTGAAAAGATAAAGCGGAAACTGATGCGAGTGATATAGATTCAGGACGAGAAAACGGACTACTCACGTTGGAGATTAGTTAATGAAGATGGAAGACAGACATGGGTCTATCTCAAGACGGACGAAGAAGTCCAGAACTGGCCACAGTCAGTTGCTGAGAAGTACCATCTAGGATTGCCTACTGTACGAAAGACGGAATATCCCTGGAATGTGATATGTCTTTCGTCCTTCTTTTCGCTAAGGTGCTGTGTTTTTCTTTTGTTGCATATTCGCAGGACTTGCCTGAGCTCCCTGAAGCTACAACTCCCCTTAGAGCCGCCGCCAATGGCCTCGAATTTTTCTCAAAACTACAACTCGAGCCCGGAAATTGGGCGTGCGAGTATGGTGGTCCAATGTTCTTGCTTCCTGGGATCGTCATCACCTGGTACGTGACGAAGACTCCAATTAAGCCGGAACGTAAAATTGAGATCCGTCGATATCTCTTCGCCCGTCAAAATCCGAAAGATGGCGGTTGGGGTCTTCATATCGAAGCGCATAGCTCTGTATTTGGGACAGTATTGAATTATGTCGTCTTGCGGATTTTGGGTGCCGACGCGGAAGATCCAAGAATGATCAAAGCAAGAGGACTCTTGCATCAACTCGGCGGTGCTACTTACGCGCCCCTTTGGGGAAAATTCTGGCTTTGCGTTCTAGGGTGTATGGACTGGGATTGCTTTAACCCTGTCCCACCAGAGCTGTGGCTACTTCCAGATTGGTTGCCTTTTGCTCCCTGGAGGTGGTGGGTGCATAATCGCATGGTTGTTCTGCCTATGGGATACATATGGTCGAAGAAATACTCCTATCCCGTTGATGAATTGACTTCGCAATTGAGGAAGGAGATATATACCCAGCCATACGAGTCGATGAACTTCTTGGCGCATAGAACAGACATCGCCAAGGAGGACAATTATCATCCAAAGAACTTGCTTCTGCGCATCATATTCTGGATTATTGCAAATATCTATGTTCATTTCCGCTGGCCTTCGTTGGTCAAGAAAGCGGAGGATTGGTCATGGCAGTTAATCAAAATGGAGGATGAGAATACCGACTACGCATGTCTGGGTCCCGTGAATGCACCCATGAACACGGTGGCAACGTTCATTCAGGAAGGAGCAGATAGTTATGCTTTCAAACGCCACATCTACCGTCTCGATGACTATCTGTGGATGAAGAGTGAAGGAATGCTAGCAAACGGAACCAATGGTGTACAAGTTTGGGACACTTCCTTCGTCGTTCAAGCTCTCGACGTGGCAGGATTCGCGGCAACAAAGAAATGGCGACCCCTGATGCAGAAAGCACAAGCGTTCCTCGATAGACATCAAATACGTGAGGACGTGCCGAAGCAACAGATATGTTACCGTCATAGAAGGAAGGGGGCATGGCCGTTCAGTACCAAAACCCAGGGATATACCGTCAGCGATTGCACAGCTGAGGGTCTACGTGCTGCATTGCAATTACAAAATGTACATGGATATCCACAACTGATCTCCAAGGAGCGATTGCAGGATGCGGTCGATACGTTGTTAAGCATGCAGAACCCATCTGGCGGATTCACCGACTACGAACCGACCAGAGGCTCGCCGTACAATGAACTATTAAACGCTGCTGAAGTCTTCGGTAACATCATGATTGGGTATGATTATCCTGAATGCACAACATCCGTTCTCACAACGCTTTCTTTCTTCACAAAATTCTACCCTGACTACCGTGCTGCAGAAATCGAATCTGTCAAGCAGCGAGCAATTGCCTATATCCGTCGCGCCCAGCGGCCCGATGGATCGTGGTATGGTAGCTGGGGAATCTGCTTCACCTACGCGGCCATGTTCGCGTTGGAGTCGCTTGCTACGGTCGGCGAAACATATGCCAATTCTGAGTCTGTGAGACGAGGCTGTAAGTTCTTGATCGATCGGCAGAATCCCGATGGTGGATGGGGAGAGAGTTATCTGAGTAGCGCATTAAAGGTTTACACGCCTCACGAGAAGAGTCAGGTCGTTCAGACTGCGTGGGCTGCGCTGGCGTTGATGGAGGCGGAGTACCCTGAAAAGGAACCCTTGAGGAAGGCGATGGGATTGTTGATGCGAAGACAACAGAAGAATGGAGAGTGGTTACAGGAAGCTATTGAGGGAGTTTTCAACCAGAGCTGGTAAGTTGACGCACGAGACAATGACTGTCTGTCCACCGCTTCTTCCCTATCTTCGTCATGCTAACTCTTCCCTGCTCCATCACAGTATGATTTCATATCCGAACTACAAACTATACTGGCCGATTAGAGCGCTGGGACTTTATTCTAGGAAGTTCGGCAACGAGGAGATTGACATGAATTAATTTCAAGGGCTTCAACAAACTGTCATTAGTTCCACAGTCAGCGTTAAGTATACGACATACGACGCCAATCATTTCAGAGCTTTAGACAAACCATTTTAGCAGCATCCATATTGTAGCCCAACCCTTCTTGACCCTTTCCCATACTGTGGTTAGGTATCCTTGGATCGGGTATCCACTTTCGCCTTCTCGAATAAACTACGCCGTAGCTTTATCTCACCCATATCAAGTGAAGCCGTTAGGTACTACTACTTAAGGCGATCAGTATCACATTGCCAGTTCACTTGAAAATAATCATACTCATCACCATCTTCTAAGTCGATATAAAAGTGGTCTTTGTGGTATATTGCTGATTTGCGTCTTAAAAGGACTGTCCATAAAAGTAAGAGCAGGATGAATTTCGCAGCTCAAGGTGATAGAGCTCTAGAGAGCAAAGACTACAAGACCGCAATCGCAAACTACACCAAAGCACTATCCATCCATCCGACCTCTCCAGCATATCACATCAAACGATCCACAGCCTATCTTCGTCTCAGATCAGCAGATGGTGGACCGAAATATCAAGAATCACTGTCCGATTCAGAATTGGCTATCCTGCTTGCTAGACAGAGGGGGAAGCGTGAGCTTATGCTGGAAGCTCAGTTACGTCGTGGGATAGCATTATATCATCTTGAACGGTACGGGGATGCGAAGTGCTGTTTGGATGATGTGAGGAATGCGTATCCTGCTGATTCGACGGTGAAAAAGCCGAAGGAACTTGCTTCGCTGGATGTTTGGGAGACCAAGGTTGCGATGCAGTTGAAGTCGGAAGGAGAAGAAAGTGACAAGGCGAAGATTACAATCCAAAGGATACCGGACATTCCTGTACCCAGTGAGGAGGAGTTGAAGAAGAGATATACAGCGGGGGCAGAGGGTGACGGTGCGAAAGTTGCTGGTGACGAATTGCTAGGGGACACGAAGAAGGATGGCAGTAATGACGCTGAAGCATCAACCTCCAGCTCAAATCAGGATGGATCTGCGTCAGCTGCTGCGGAAGTTTCTCTTCGAAATATACGCCATGAATGGTATCAAACACACGACGACTTGGTGCTCACTTTCTACGCTAAGGGCATTTCAGAGGAGCAAGCCGATTTTGATTTCCAGGAGAGATCTGTAAGAAGTGTCGAGACATGCATTCATTGACACGATGTAGTGGCTTGCTGACTTTCACATCTACAGTTTACGGTGACGATAAATATCGGCCCCAGTACAGGCTATTGCTTCGCACTAGACCCGCTATACTACCCGATTGATCCATCAACCTCTTCATTCAAGATCATGAGCATGAAGATTGAAGTCCGTCTGCGGAAGAAGACTCCAGGCCAAAAATGGCCGAATCTAGAAGGCAACAAGGATAGCCAGGCAGCAGGACCTACAGTCCAAACAACATCAACTCAACCATTGGCACATGCTTCAACTACAGCAGCAGCGACAAGTGCTACAACCCAATCTGGCCCGACGTATCCTACATCATCACGGAAAGGAGCGAAGAATTGGGATAAAGTCGCCGCCGAGCTGACCAAGATAGAAAAGAAGAAGGCAAAAGCCGAGAAAAAGCAGCAAACTCAGAACGGCAAGGAATCCCAGACTGAGACCACAACAGGCGAGGCAGACGAGTATGATTCCGACGACTCAGATCTCGGGGCTGACCCTGTCGATAGATTCTTCAAGAAACTTTACGCGAGTGCTGATCCAGATACGCGCCGAGC
>JAGYHZ010000207.1:0-14090 GCA_024244195.1 Ascosphaera aggregata | reverse complement strand
TTGCATCCATTTGCCAGTGCGAAGTCAAGCTAAAGAGAAGCGATTTCATATATTTTCCACTAAATGGAAGCTGCTGAGTTGGATGCTCAGGCCAATGCGTGCGTGGGGCTTTGAGTCTGCCGGTCTTCAGTATTCATGGACCAGCCATGATCTAACCATAAAGTTCGTGCTCATGTCAAATGTTTCTGTGCTACCGACGAAAACGGCAGGTTACATGGAAGGAAGATAGGACTTGTTTCAGATGTCTTTTCCGTAGTCCGACCCTGAATTCCACCAGAGAAGATGCTGGAGCTGTCCTCACTTTCATACTTCACAAAATAAGATCATGCAGAGAAAAATATAATCGGTGAGAAATGACGTCTCGCGAGACTGTGGCAGTATCCCTGACGCTATGCAGACCGCTGAATAGATTCTGGCGATAGCAGTGAGGCAGAGATCAGTCTAATCAGAAGAGAACAGCGTGGCCGTAGGCCGAGAAAGGAAGGCCACAGAGGGCCCAATTCAAACCCACTATATAGTCTGTCATCCTGAGAGCAGGTTGCATATAGGCATCAGATCAGGCGATAGGATATTGGGTCTCTTGCACAGCTTTCAAGTTGCCAATGATCCGAGAAGCTCAGACAACCACTTTCAAAAGAAATATGGGGCATATCTCAATGTGCCAAACTGGGTACATGGTACCCTTCGTCCAGGGAGAACTTTTAGACATTTCGGATGTTATTACTGTGACGCCCGATGTCTTCTGAGACATCATTCAGCCATGAAGATAGCCATTGACCGTCACCTACTGCTTTTGAATGAAGACAAATCGTAAATCAATCACATACCTCAGGCCTGACCATTGAAGACGTTGTTGAGCGATGACGTCAAGGATGTCCGCAACGGGAAAGTTATGCACAAATATCACAAACGATGAGGTAAGCGATGCAGTCAAAAACACATCTTGGCAGAATATACACTTTGAGGAAGATATCAACTTTTTTTTGTTTTTCCGCCCAGCTCTCACTCCTTCTGGACGCAGACGGTCCCAGCGACTCTTCACATTCACGATCAACCTGCAACTAGGCGAATTGGCTAATTGAACCATTGCAGTTGTAGCAATGCCACTATTGCATGCATTCCCGAACCATTTGGGAAGACAGGCTGCCAGATTCTGCATCTCAGCACCAAGGTTGAACTGCAATGATGCGACTTTGATTAGCGCGCGCGAGTATCATATCTCGTATTCGCAATGGGGAAAGCACCGAACCCATAAGCGAATGTCGCAACTAGGTGGCTCAATTGTACGCGACAGTCTGGATGATACTCTCGCTCTCCACAAGGGTCTCAATCGAATAAGAAAGATGTACAGTCCACGTCTTGAGGAAAGAGATGAGCGGAATGACCGGATCAGCGCTCGTCTCATGGGAGTTGAGCCCCCGTTCGACATTGGAACGACGTTGGAAGGAGGCCATCACTTCATGCCTCTTGGCCGGGGTAATGGGGATGCTGCGGGCCCAACAAGAAGACAACGAGTTTCTCCTGATCGTGCAGACAAGTCGCGAAGAGCTGCGAAGGGAAGTAGAAATTCGGGACCGAATTCTATGCCGCCATCGATCGACATTCGCAATTTGCCAAATCCAATGCAGCCACGAATACGCGATCCAACGGCGCCAGACATCAATTGGTGTAGATCAGATGCGCAAGGAAAACTGACGGAGCAATATCCCTGGCTAAGCTATATGGAATGCAGATCTCCATCAGACGGCAAGATACGATTGAAAGACGAAATCCTCGCCTACAATGAATTCATGCAAATAACTCCAGCGGAGAAGCAAATACATCGTCAGCTCCAGGAGTTGGTGACTCTCAAGCTTTTGGATTCCCTAGATGCAACTGTTGATCATGGCGCTAGCACCGCAGAGGAATCAGCTAAAAAGCAAGCACTGCCCCTACAGCGGCTTCGTCTGCCGCACTCGGATATCCTTATTACATTACGGCCATTCGACCCAGCAAAATGCAGTCTCGACGCTGAACGAGGTCCAAGTCCAAACAGGCCTGAAATGCGGCGGTTGTCTTCCACTCTGCTGAAGAAAGTTGAACGGATCTTAAAGTCAACCGAAGTGTTTGGTGATGCAGATGGCAACTCTGTATTCGAAAGCGTGCGACTTACTACCGCTGGCAGCTTGTACGTTGCTGCAAGACACATACCTACGGGGCTAAGAGTCGTCATCACGACGTTACCGAAATTGATGAAGAGGAATAATTGGGTTGATGAGATGTACTCGGGCAATGTTCCATCACTAGCGGTGCTATACACAGCCTTTCGGAATTTCCTCGACCAAAGAAACCTGTTTGATGCCGGTGACCCCAATGCTTTGCCATTAGCTGCGTGGCAGACGAAGGACAAGGCAGCCCGTGGATTGGACCACTACACATTATCAACCCTTCTTGTTGCGGGATTTGAGCTAACAAGACGATCCACACGTCGACCCTCTGATATTGCCGACCAATTTCTTGATGTTCTCGATTTTCTTGCGAATGTTGATATTGCCAAATACTGTATCAGTGTCAAGCCGCCACTTCTAATCCCCGTCGGTGATGATAACTTCAAAGCGTTAAAAGTGTCTGATAATGAAGTCGATCGAAGAAGTCCAACCAGGGATCATAGAAATCCGCAATTCGTCGAGGCAAGGTACCGGATTCTTGACCCGATTGATCCTAGATGGGACCTTGGCGGATCGCTGAGCCTGTCACGAGTGATCAAAAGAGCTTTCAAGGGCTGGCAGGATGATATTTCACGAAGACTTGAGCAGTGTGAATCAAAACAAACTCGGAGTCTGAGTACAACGCAGTACACGGCGAAGAACTGTCTGCTAGGTGCACTTGGTGCGAATTATGAGCCGTTTGAACTTTGGCGAGACAACCTTCTCATACAGGGTACAAAGGTAGGGAGCGATTTGAAATCACTTCGACGAGAGACAGAAGCGAGAACAGAGTAAGATGTTCTGAATACGCACGGTTTTCATAGTCCGGGCGGCGAAAAATCCCAGTAAGGTGCGTGGATGTACGGAAAGAGCAGAATTCACGGTCACCTGCTTGTTAGATTTGGCATTTGCGTTGATAGTTTGATACTACCCTTGCCGCGAGACCCGTTTTTTCACCTTTGTTTTACAAACCCGCCGTCCAGCTATCGGATGGAATTATTTGGATTCTTCCAAGAGAAGCTCAGCCAACCGAGGAATAAGCTGGCACCTGCGGTTTGCTTAGAGAAAGGTCATTCGGACACACTGAACGTGGTCTCGGGAGGTCCTTGCACATGACAACTCCCTACCCGTGCTTGAGCGAGACGCTCGGTCGATGCGGCACGAGTCGATTGCAGCGGTAATTGTGTTCAATCCAAGCGCAATGCTTGCTTTGTGCCCGGCGACTCTTGTTACAAGCACTGGGGTAAATAGTTGATCCGACGGTGGAGCAGCGTGCAGAATCTGCTCCTCAATTCCAGACTCTCACACGTCTAGGAGCCTTGACAGCTGACAAGACGCTTGCTGGCGGAAGGTTTTCAAGTTGTTGACGTCCTCCACCTCCGAATAGGTCATACGTGATTGGGAAACAGACCGTTCTGTCTCACCACGGTGACAGTGCAGGCATTCATGACGTGGAGTTGGCAGGAAGGGTTGTACAAGAGGAGGGAAAGAAGACGGACAGCTGTCTTTAGAAAAGGAGAGGAGGAGGAGGGGGAGGAGGAGAGAGAAAGAAAGAGTAGAAATGAAGGAAAACAGCGGAGGGCTTGGTCGTGTTGCAGCGATTCAAGAAACGCATACTTTTCACGGCAATACGAAAATCTCAACTTGCCGACTCTTGAGGCAGGGATTGCCAATCATAGCTGGCCACTATCCTGTCCTGCTTCATCTCAACCATTCGAATCACGTTCACCTTTATTGGGCTGCATGACATGACATCACATCATTTCCCGTCACACCTCCACTCTCTTTCTCCCTCCCTCCCTCCCTCTCTCCCTCTCTTTTCTCTCCTTCTCTCCTTGTATCTAGCAACAACAAGAAAGCGGCCCTGTTCATTGACGTTACAAGGTTATTAAATGCTGGGCTGGGCTGGCCTGGGACTAGGGCTGGGGGCTGGCTGGTCTACGAAAACTAACTATTAACAATTTCAAGTCAGTCTGTGGTCGGGTGGCATCAATAGATCCGATATGTCTAATCCGTCTGATCTGTCCGATCCATGGACAACTTCCGCATAAATAGGTAACGTCATATCATGTCAATTCGCAGGGTGTGAGGTGTGAGGATGGGATAAGGAGGAAGGCTAGGACGACAGCGATGATGATGGTTATGATGGCGGTATCAAGATGGTAATATTACGGGACATGAGTAGTAAAGTATAAAAAACAACATGTGTAATCTGAGTGTACTGTAAATGAAATACGCCGCCCATTTCCATTCTCTGCCTTTCTTATCTCACCGTGAACAAGTTATTTGAATCTCCCCATGAACCAGGACGACATTTCTCTCTCTCTCTCTCTCTCTGTCTCTTGTTTTCTTATATCATCACTTTTCACCTCCTTCACGCTCTTCAAACCAACCTAGCTAGAACCACCTACTCTTCTTTCACCTGCTGTTCGTGGTAATGATGAGCGGTTGTTGTTGTTGTTGTTGATGATTGTCGGGATCCATTGGTCAGGTCGTCCTGGTTGCATTTCACCGCCTGGTTCAACCTTCAACTCGGTTATCGAAACTATATATCTGTCTCTCTCTCTCTCTCTGTCTCTCTCTCACTCTCTCTCCTTCTTACACAGCACACCACGGCTATCTCTGACGATATCCTTGGGAATCAACAATCAACAAAGCAGAGAGCAGGTTACCTACTTCTAGCTGATTCAAATCAATATGCCATCTCATCAGCCAAATGTAATCACTCCTTCATCCTTGATCACTGTTAAGATCGTGCATCAGGATGTTACTCGTCGTTACAAGTTGCAATATCGTGAGCTTGGGCCAAGTATCTTTCCTTTAAAAGTACGTATCACCGAAGATTACTAGGGTTTGGCTGCTACTGCTACTACTACCGCAATTGCTACTATTACGATGACTGTTACCCTGCCTGGCATGACAAACCCCTAGCGGCATTGAAATCGTTTTGTGCTATCATCTTCCTGATTCTACTTTATAAAGCAATGGCAAGCTAACTTGGGGAAATCAAAACACTGTTCAAAAAATGAAAAAAAAAAACAAAAAAAAAACAAAAATTGGAACAGATTCGTCATCTGTTATCTATCAAAGAGGACCAAGAAATGCTCATTGAAAGATACTCTGACAGTCTTGCCTCGTACGTTCCTATTGAGATTGGCGATCACGCCGCTTACCGGCAACTGGCTAGAGCTGCCAAGGCAAAGTCAAAAGTACTCATCAGAGTCGCCTTGAGTGGTATTTTTGCTGCAAAGACTGCCACCACGTCATTCCATCAACAGCAACAGCAACAGCAGCAGCCCCAAAAGCAGTCTCAAGAGCCCATGGATGGTCCTCTGATCGTCTCTTCATCTCCTCTCCCCCCATCTTCCGTGGTGGAGAGACCCAACCATTTGGACATCACTCCTCCTGCTCCTACTCCATCAAGTACTGTTACTGCCGTGGAGGAAGAACTTGAGACGTCCAAGGCATCGGGATCTGAGATGACCTCTGCATTCGTTCAATTTTCTAGCCCCTGCTGGGTTGACTGCAATAAGTGCGGCAACCGCACCTCCGAGTGTCATTTTCACTGTGATGAGTGTGAGGACGGTGACTTTGATCTTTGTCCTTTCTGCGTTGAGTCTGGTATTGGCTGTCATGATGACAACCATGTCATGACTAAGAGATGTATGAAAGATGGGGTCATGGTCAATCACACCAAGACACATGAGGTCAGCGGCTCTCAGCGTATCAATGAGCCTGCCAAATCCAACAAAACCGAATCTGAACCCGCCCCCAGCTTACCGACCGAGAAGTGTGACACGCCTCATGAGCACGAACCAGCTAAGACTGGCGGTGATCTTCCTTCCGCTGTTGATTGTCACTGGGTTTGCAATGGATGCGTGTGCGGTACGTCTCTACCTGCTGAGATCATGCTTTATTATACAGCGGCTTTACATCATTTGTGTCGTTATATCAGTCTGACATGACCACTCCCCTGCAGAATTCCTTTACTCCGAGAACTTTGTTACCTGTGTCAATTGTCCGTCATATGATCTCTGCATCGAATGCTTGTTGAAAGACAAACATGGCCATAATCCACTTCACGAATTCCGACCAAACCAACTCAATGTTTCAACCCACAGAAAGACAGAGATCACGAAGTTTTGCCGTCCCGGTAGAAACATTCTCCACGATGCTTATTGTGACGGCTGTGACAAACGTGTTAATGGCATCCGTCACAAATGCCTTGACTGTCCTGACTGGGATTACTGCGATTCCTGCGTGAAATCTGCGAGATTAAATCACCCCGGTCATCGCTTTGCCAGGCTTACGAACAGCATTGATAATCAGTGGAAGTCAGAACCAGTTCACAAGGGCATTATGTGCGATGGTCCATTGTGCACCCGCTCTCGGAAATACATCACTGGCGTTCGTTACAAATGTACTGTCTGCCTTGATACAGACTTTTGCGAAAATTGTGAAGCACATCCTTCGAATCGTCACAATGAGACTCATCCGCTCATCAAGATCCGCACTCCTGTTGCCTCTCTAACGGTCACTACGATGGGTGAATCTGCAAAGACACAAGATGGAGCTATGCCTGCTGCGAGAGCTGTCGAAGAGAAAAAGAAAACTGCATCGGAATCCACCACAGTCAGCACAGTAATCGACGCCGCTACACAGGTGGAAGCATTGGTCCCGAAACCCGTCGAGGTAAAGAAACAGTCCGAAGTGCCAAGTCCCAAACAAGAACCGGCCGACAAGATCGTTCCTCTAAATGGCATCTTCGTCGGTGACACAGTGCCCGACGGAAGTAAAGTCTACGCAGATCAATCCTTCACGCAAACATGGAGCGTCTTTAACCCCGGACCGAAGCCATGGCCTAAGGGTGTTGCTGTTCACTATGTCGGCGGTGACAGCATGGTCGACGTTGACTTGACTCGACCCGTGGGGACAAGTGACCTCATGAGAGCGATGAGAAGTGAGCCTACTGAGGAAGTAGTCGACGTGTTCAAGACTTACAAGTTTACCGTTAATTTGAAAGCACCGAGTCGAGTGCTGGTAGCAGGAGAGACGGATCGTCGCATTTCAGTCTGGGCTATCAAGGATGCTGATGGTAAAGCATTTGGCCATAAATTATGGTGTGATGTTACTGTTCTCCCTTCATCTTTTCCCAAGAGACAGCCTTCAGCTGTTCAGCAAAGGAAGGACTGGGAGAAGAGTCAAGTAATCTTTCCTACTCCTGAGCAGTGCTCCGCAGCGTCAAGTCGAACTGCAGTTTCACCAGAGGAAGACGCCAGTTCTTCATTGACTGGACAGCAAAAGACAAGCGAAGGCCAAGCGAAGATGGCACAGCCCGAGGATGGGTTTGATATTGAGGACTTGAGCTCTGATGCTCGGGACCTTTCACTCGACAGTCCCGATTATTCATATGATACAGAAGATATTGGTTTTAATGACAACGATTCCTTCGCGACGGACGACGATTTTGAGATTTTGAGTGAGGGGGAGATTGAGGCGTCGATGCAACAATGATGAGCAACAACTCTCAGGTTGCAGAACAATTGGTTCTGTTCGTATTGCATTGCGTACCTGCCTAGCTGACCCCATGTGATGATATTCTTGTATTGCTCATGTTTCCCATGATTTTCCATTATCTCCCCATCTACATGTCTTTTCATCTCCCCCCCTTTGATTATGCTTCTAGTCTCTTTGTCCAAGAATGATACTACTCACCCTTTCCGTTCAAGCATATCCGATGAACTTGTTTCCTCTTTTCCCATCATCCATCGTCCATAAACCCCTTCTCCTCCAGTGGATCAGATCAATCCCAGGTTTGCGGATCTCCACCAATATCAGGCCGGCCTTATCAGCCGCTGCGGAGCTTATACCGTAGAACCTCCGTGACTAATTTATTTTATTTTTATTTTTATTTGTTTTTCTTTTTTTTTTTTTTTTAATTTTTTCCTTTGCTCTTTTTTTGTTCTTCATCAATTGCTGACATCGCAACATTGACAGCGCTTCGTCATAACATGATATCAAGTCCTGTTCAACTGGGGACAATTCGTATCCTCGTCTGTGATGCCACCAACTCGTGGCAGTGCTTCAGTCACCGTCGTGTGGTACTGAGATCGCAAGATTACTATATTGCAACGGCGAAGCGAACGGCTCCTCGCAATGGGACTCGACAATTTTGTATAACACCAGCAGCAGCTGCTCATTATCTGGGCGAGAAGTCCAATTCCGCTTCCAGGGGTTGTTCGTCCATCTCAGAAAGGGCCCTCCAGCTTGCCAATGCTCCAACAACAACTCTACCCGCGCCAATTGAGGGCGTACACCGTGACGCCTTCAACTCTTCAGTGAAATACTATTTCGCACTGGGTAAAGCCTACGTGAGCTTTTACAAAACCGGCATGAAGAACGTGTATTACAATTACAAAGCTGCGCAGAAGCTACGAGAGGATACGGGGCTGAAGGGCTGGTCATTCCTCTCGCCTCCGATCCCAGAAACAGGCATTTGGTGCGGCGGATCCAAGAGAAATAGGAACAAACACTCAAGTAAAACCGACAAGGTTGCTCAGCTGAGTCGAGCGGATTTTCAATTACTCCACAGAAGCGCCTATGACATGCGACGGGTCTTACCTTTCTCTCTGATGTTACTCGTCTGCGGAGAAATGACGCCCCTTGTGGTCCTGGCGCTGGGTAGCTTAGTTGTTCCAAAGACGTGTCTGATACCGAGACAGATTGATTCCGACGAGATTGCGTTCGCCAGGAGGAAAAGAAAACTCGTCTCTTTGCGGTCTAAATGGGGAGATTTGAAACAACTTCCGCATCCGATCGATCTGGAGAAACTTGATGCTAGAAGTCTGCGTGATGCGGCGATTGCTTTAAATCTCGCCTCGAGAAACCCACACACGGCTTTACTTCCGTTCATCGCTAATCTGATATATAAACCTCGTCTTCGGAAACATATCGCTTACCTAGCCTGGGATGACAAGCTCATCCTGAAGTACGGAGGCGTTAGCGCACTCAGCGGGGAGGAAGTCAAACGAGCAGTGCTGGAAAGAGGTGGTGTCCACTGCATCGTTCTGGGTAATGAAGAAGCGGACCGGAAATGGTTGATGCATTGGCTATCTGGCAGGAAAATGGAATGAATGTATTGGATCATGTCCTTCTTTTTTCTGTCTTCATTTGATCTTGCTTGTGGGAATCAAAACCGTGTCCTGTACAAATACACTCTGCTGAAATAGTTCTTCAATTGCATTGATCGGGAGGTAGAGTCGTTGCTCATCCACCGAGCTGTATGCCTGGCTGTATATTCTTGAATTCAGGGTACATGCCTCGTCTCTATTTCAGCGTTTGAAATCCTCAATTATGCCCTGCGATTGATGGAGCTGCTCCTCCGTCCCTGCTGAGACTCAGACCTTGACAACTCATTGTACAAAGCCTCCGAAATGTAAAATATCAGTGGTGAGCCACTGCAATATGTTACGAAGACTGAGTGGGAATGAAGCCAGTAATGGGCTATACATCGGTTGCCTGTACTTTGGAGGGGATCACTTTTCATGTATGCTCAAGTGCTGCTTCCAGTCCGTGAGATGGTGTCTAGCAAGGAGTACCCAAGAGCCTTGAAATACGCTAATCACTGGACTAGGAGATGGCCCAACCTGAATAATTGAGGAAGAATTGAGGAAGAATACACCAAGAATAATCACCGTCCATCACCATGCTAGTCTAGCCAGAGACGAATCCTGGAAAAACAACGCTTGAGGGGAAACACAGCACAATATACTACTAAGGAGAGAAAGAAAGAGATAATTGGGAATGCTATTAGTTCTGACCATGACGATGAACATGGACGCGGGATTGAGAAAGATAGAGGTTGTGTGACCAAGAGCATTAAGAGAGATATACCGCAATAAAACAAATGGTTGCTGAACTGAAGAAAGAGATACAGTAGGCTTGCTGATGCATGTGATGCACCTGCCAGAGTATGGGAGCTCGGGTACTTCGTAATGTGCATGGCACCATGAAGAACAAGTCAGCAAAGTCAATATAGGGTAGTGCATCTGGGAATCAAGCCTGCAACAAGAAGGGAAAACAAAAGGAGATGTAAAATGGATTACATGCTGGTAAGAGTGCATAATTCTGAAAGGGTCAAAGATGAGTAGCTTGAAGGCATACCGCATATTGAACAGGGAGATGTCAAAAGTGAAGAGGCCAAGTCTCATGAAAGGAGAGGAATTGTTGTCATCCTAACTGACGCGATGTCAAGGATTGATTATCTGAGCTCCGCTTCCGGATATAGTACGAGATGGTACATGAGACGCAGGTGGCAGATGTTGAGGATGCATTGACTGAAAAGATGCCAAATGATGAGCTGTCATGTTCGGATTCATGCCAAAACTGGAAGGGAGTGTAGTCGGTGTGGGGAACGAAGGAGCTTGTGGTAGGAAAGGTGGATATAACATCTGTCCAAAACGTGCCTGACCACCTTGATATGGTACTTGAAAAGCGCCGGCAGATGTTGTCGTGGTGGGTGCTATGCTGCTTGGCGTCGACTGATATGGTGAATTCACTGGAGGAACGTGAGCAGTAGCAGGAACTCCGGCCATTAGTGCCTGGAAAGGTAGACCAGGTTGCTCGCCTTGAAATGATGACGGCGGTAGCGTTTCCGGTTGGTAGGGGTATTGAAACCTAGGTCCCTCGCAACCGTACTCATAATTATAGTAGATCGTCCCATTACGCTCATGCGCTACCGTATGAGGCATCACGAAGCCGGAGATAGGATGTTGATAAGATGAAGCATAGCACCCTACTGTACTGGAGTTCCCATCGAATTCTCCCGGCAGCCGCAAGCCTGGTTGCATGACGTACGTGCTTGCTTGCGAATATGATGGGAGGGCCTCAAGGTTACTGGCCTTGTTTTCCGGCACACCAGGGTAGGTAGTGTAGTCGAATGGTTGCAGCGGCTGATGCGGGACTGCACCAGATGAAAATGCTGGGGAGGGTATCTGATATCTCTGCTCCTGCATGGTCTCGGAATCCTGCGGTGTCACTTGCATATGTCTCCGCGATGGAGGCGGAGTATCTTCTTGCGCATTACTGATGATGCTAGGCAAGGAGATTCGTTTTTGAGGTTGCGGTTGATGTATAGGGACAGGACCAGTTGGTGGTCCGTGAAATGGCGTGCTTGATTCAGGAATTGGTTGATGCGATGGACGAGGGTAAGGTGGCGGTGCAGCCACTACAGGTGGCTCAAGACCTGAAAAAGGGGGATATGGCCCAGGGACGAAGCTTTGCGAGAGAGCACTGGTGTGCGGGTTGGGCTGGACCATTGCCGGACCGGGAATGCCTAACTGCCTCTCCAGACTTGTCTGCAGCTCACTGGTACCCGGTAAGAATCGTAAACTTGAATGTTGAGTCTGTTGTGTCGGGAACGAAGCCAATGCTCCGGGCACAGGTCTTGGAGGTAACAGAGCAGAAGCAAAGGACGGTGATTGGGAGTGCAATCCGAACGATGACGGCCGCCGGTTAGCTGCCGCTACCTGACCGAGGTAGCAAGATGAAAAGGAGTGGTGATGCGATCGGCCAGTGGTGGCAAGGGACTGTTGATGTCGTCTGTGATGCTGCGTGGAATGAAACATCCCAAGGTGAAATGCGCTGCTATCTAGTGACTTGCCATGGAAATGATGATACCCGCCACCCCTTCCTCTTCCTCTACCACTTGCATTTCCACGGTTAAAAGAATTGCTACTTGTCTTTTGATTCGGCCTCAATTCTCTCGGGATGAATATAAAGCTTCTATCAGCGGCGGGATATATCAATCTGTCTCCCCCATAGGAAGTTGTACCGGCGTCGTGAATTCTTTCATCCCTTAATCCCTGATTTTGGCATGGCAGCATTATGCGTACAGGTTTGTCCCTTCTCAGGGGCGGCCTGTGATCCGGCAATTTGGTATACTGTTTCTGTGGTCGGTCATGAAAAGTAATTGGTTGCCTCATTCCCGGTAGGAAGACCGTGATGTCGACAGAACCCAAAACAGCCGTTGTGGAGAGCTTCCGAGAAGGCGGAGTCGCAGAAGTCGGGGCTGTGGGGATGAACCGACGAACGTGGGGCAGACGGACCATGGTGCCGCTGGCTCCGCCGGTGCTATCACGACTTTGATGACGAAAATGAAGATGGGTTTGAGAGTACGGCGCATTCATGCTGACATTCAATGACGGCGTGATTGGTTGTCTTGCGTGTGAACTTGATACAGGGAATGATGTTTGGTGTAAATATTGGGGTAAGTATTGGGCCAAGTCAAGCTGCTGTGATGCGTGCCTTAGGAGCCTGATGGACCAGTGTTAGCGATTAGCGCTTCTAGGGTGGGGTAAGGAATGCACGGAGATGAAGAATCAATCGACCTTGCCATATTGCTATCTACTATCACGGGCCCGGTTGATACCAAGGGCGTTTGTCTGGTCTTCGAGAAAGACGAGTACGCGGTACCTTCATTACCGAGATGTTTGTGATTGACCGGAGCAATTGGTGTGGGTGACTGTTCGGCAACATCCGAAGGCGGCGTTTCGTTCGAATCACAGCCATCAACAATTCCAAAATAGGCTTTGACGTCTCTCATGGTCCACGCTCCCTGTGATCCTCCCATACTTTGAGTGCCTCTCTCTAAATGTCCGCACGGAACGGTAGATTGACTATCAATGTCATTCTCGCTTCTTGACCGTGTCTTTTGATGACGATGCCTCTTCTTAGGACGGCCTTTTCTCAGCTCATGTGGGGTTTGGGTATTCACCCCTCCAAGAGGATTAGATAATGGCGATGGCGACAGCGGTGAGGATGGCGATGATGACGTGAATTGAGGGACATGTGCATTGCTCGGGATCCACGAAGCTGAGACTCCACCTTTTTCAGGCGTATCTGCATGCGGATGAGAGCGAATTTTGTTCTTCAAGGATGCTGCAATTGCTAAATTGTTCCCTGTCTCCTGGCACGTCGTGGCCGAGGATGGACTGAACGGAGAAGAAACTTCCAAGCTCTTGCTACCATCCTTTGTATTGAAGTTGCTATCGGTATAGCTGTTGTTCTTCCGTCCATCACCATCGGTAGTACCATCCTGAGAATTGGGAGAACAATTATTGCGACAACCAGTACCGGGAACAGACATTGGAATGGGCACAGACGCCATAGTAGTGCTAGCAGTAGACATGGAGATGTCCGTAGGGAGATGTTGCAGCGCCCTCGGCGAGTGCAGATTAAAGCAGTTGGCGGACGTCACCCAGCGTCAACGGCAGCATTTCCTCTATAGCGCTGATCTGAAGCGTCTGCTTGATTTCCGGGGGTCAAATTGAGAGAGGGGAAAGAAAAGTGAGAATAAAATAATGAAAGAACAGTTCAGGAGGGAGCAACTTGGAGGGAAGGGGCCGACACTCTCAATGACGACGAAGGTTACGACCATGAAGCGGGGCAGGAGAACTGGGTGGATACGAGGTATGACAGGAATGAAGAAGATGAGATAGGGAAGCAGAATGCAGAATTCAGAACGTGAGAAAAGAGAGAGTACCAGGAAGAGAAGAAGGGGTGATAGACGAAGAGAGAAGAGGGAGAGGAACAGCACATATACTGCAATTGGCCCGATCCACGAGTTTTGAGGTGGATGATGAGTACAGGCTATGATCAACCAGTGACGAGTAGATTGAACCAATCCATCACCGATCGATCGATCGATCGATCAGGCAGGCAAGCAAGCGGATGGCTAGAAGATTGAGAGATCTGCAGATATATGGCAAGACATGGATTCGCAGAGACATAGAGGACAGGCTGGTCTGCATAGGCAGCTTCACCCATCCAGTCCCAATCAATGTCGCAATCTGGCTTTTCCGTCAGTTGTTGCAAAAGATCGATGACCTTATTATGCCGTGCTTG
>JAGYHZ010000206.1:0-14109 GCA_024244195.1 Ascosphaera aggregata | reverse complement strand
CGAAAGAAAGAAAAAAAATAAAAAAATAAAAAATAAAAAACGAAAGAAACAAAGGGAGAAAAAGAGAAGGAGGAGCAAAATAATTGGAGGCGCCGAAAAGCGGACAGAATATAGATAACACAATATATGAAGAAAAGAAAAAGTGAGGTAGAGACAGGGAGCTCGGAAGGGTATCATCAAGTATCTTCTTCAAAATGAACATGGCGCAAAGGAAAAGGCAATGAGAAAAGGTAAAGCGGACAGAACGTGACAAGCGAAGGGGAGGAAATAGAAAAGGGAGAGAAGGAGTATAAGGCGGCAAGTAGGGAAGTAGGGAAGCAGGAAGGGAGAGATGGAAAAAACGCGGGGTGTGAAAGAGGAAAGAGAAGCCGAATCTCGAATCAAAGGGCAATGGTGCAGGCCGTCGTGGTGCAACACCTGATTCATATCGTGGTTTGTAGTATGGCTGGACCTCTCACAAGAAGTATTCCACAACAGGCCCCTGTCCATCTTTTCCCTGCTGTGGCATCGCCTGTTCTCTGTTCATATCATTTTCTGGTGCTGCATCGAAGATGTTGAAATACCGTTCTCCCGTATCACTGACTTCGAGCACACTCGCCAAATTACCGCACCGGTAACAGTAATTTGGTGCACTCCAAACCGTGCTCAGTCTGTCGTCATACAGTATTTGATATCCTTCCTGACATAGCTGATGCGCCCTGAGAATATGTGACATTGAATTGACTTCGAGGAATTTCCGTACAACCTGAGCTCCGAATGTATATCCCGCACCTCGCGGCGATAATGAGAATTCGTCTCTTTCCGGATCAGGATCGGACCAGACTAAATCAGCCATTGGCCCTTCGTGTGGGATTTCGCGAAATCGATCAATGATTTTGATTTGGTCAATCGAGTGTATTGATGGTGACAAGCCACCGTGAACGCAGAATATCTGATCGTTAATAACGACGCTGAGTGTCAGAAAGTCAAACATGTCCGTGAAATGACGCCAGACATTAGGACTGCCGTATTTCCGTGCACACTCGGTATAAAACCCATACGATTGGGTGACGCCACGGGACTCGTGGTTGCCTCTGATCAGATGGACTCTATCTGGGTATCGTAGCTTGAGACAAACGAGGAGAGATATTGTCTCGACACTGAAAAGGCCTCGATCGACATAGTCACCTGCATTATGTCCCGTCTCGTCAGTTTTGTAGTTGGCCCTCGTGTGCGCATCATTTGGCGTCCGCTTTTTCTTTTCAGTTGGCACATACCCAAGAACAGATAATTAGTATCTGGACAAAATCCTCCGATTTTGAATATCTCTATTAGATCGAAGAACTGCCCATGGATATCACCCACGACAGTCACAGGTGCCGCGATGTGGACCACATTGCTTTCCTTCATAAGCAATTCCTTTGCTTTGGTACATAACGCTCTTATAACAGAGTCTGCCAGAAGCTCTTTCCGATATAGACGTTCGATGCATTCGTCTAGATCAATGCTGCCTTTTGAGAGTCCGATCGTCGTCAGCTGTCCAGTCCAAAAGATCGATGGCGATGTCGGAGGGAACGTGTAGAGACAGTAAAGATCAGGATCTAGGAATAATTGGTATCCTACCTGCAAGACCGGGCATCGTGCACGGCTAGATGTTCTTAGCGGCGCGAGGAGAGGATATGCCCAGGCGCAATACCGTGATATCGATCAATGTCAACGAGATAGGAGCTAATTCGATTGCGGCGGTCCGTAATTTCCGTCGGTTTTAAAAAAAATTCAGATTAGGATCCCCGGCGATATTCAGATATGTGTGTATACTCGTCCTCAATAAAGTAAGAAAAGAGAAAGAAGAGGAAGTAAGAAATTCGCGACCAGCAGTCCAGACGAAAGCTCTCATGGTGCTTTATCTCGTCAACCCCACGGCCTCGCTCAGTCAGACGGCGATGCTCAAGCTCATCGGAGAGGAATAAAATTGGGGCCAGTAAGTTGATAGACAGACTGATTGAAGTAGATATAACTGATGACTCTGAAGGGAAACGGTTCGTGCGCTCAATGAGATAAACTCCTTTCCAATGAGAGATATGGGCAAGGTGGTCGTTGGTAGTTGCTGGCAGCGATCGGTCCCCTGTTGTTTGCGCTCACGACCAATCTGATATCTTTCAGTGGGCGCAACGAGAGGAAAAAAAGGGAGAAGAGAGGTGAGGTGAGGAGAGAAGAGAAGAGAAATGGAGTATAGTACTAAGAGAGTGATGAGTATGGTGGCTTTCTCTCTTTCTCTTTCTACTTCTCTCTCTCTCTCTCTCTCTCTCCCACGCAGGTTGAGAAATGTTCCCTTTTTCTTGGACCGATTACTACTGGGACCTGGATTGAATGTCTTGACAGCTGGACCTACTTATTTCTATTTAGTCTTTTCCTGCTCTGCCGACTTGATACATTGTGGGGACTGCGATAACATCTACGTATCATCGTTGATCGAGGAATTGGTGGATTTCACATACAGTCAAGATGGACATGCACTAGAAGTTAACGGGAGCAGATCAGGTCACGATTGCAGCAGCAGTATAAAGTGCCCGCATATCGCGAGATCTTACGGTAATCAATTCTTTACCTCGCAATTCATACCAATCATGGAGTGATATTGTACTCCGTTGTTACTTCCTTAGGTCGGGATGCTTTGTCCTGCCATACCTTCCTCCTGAGGAGACAGACAGTCAGGGTTTTTGCTACTATTAAGCCTGATGGTCTCCTCTTCAGAACGCTTATTAGACATGTTTGTGGCGGCCCTGAAGTTATCAAAGGGAGCCTTAGATCCAGGGCAATTATATATGTTAGGTGATCCCCATTATTTCTGTGAAGAGATTCAGCTGCTTCTGCACATCCATTCCTTCATTTTCTCTCTTTTGCTGTGAAGCTTATCAGACGGTCTATATTGTCGGAAATGGACTCCAGTGAAATGATAATCACGAAACCCGGTACTCGGAAGAGAGCTCATGCTCAAGTACCTCATTGCCAATCAAAGAGAGTCCGTCGTGATTTAGAGTATTTGGACCAGACAATGACAAGACCTTTTACTGAGACCGGACGGCAGCAGAGTTCGAAGCCTGAGCCAAGATATAGAGAATGTGGAGCCTTCGCTGGTGCAATGCCAGAGCCAGTGTCTCTCGAAGCTAGTCCGTATCTTAGGTGTGGTCCTGATCTTCATCACTTGCATCGACACAATCCCGGACGAGATGCCGTGTCCCCTGACGATTTGCTTTCCGAAAAACCTCGAGAACGCAGATCTCAAGCCCCGTCACCCAACTTTGAGGGAACCTACATGATGCCAATGCTATCAATACCAGCGCCGGATACCGTTAGCACTGCTAGCTCCAGTACCGGGGATTCGCATGATAGCAGTCCAATTTCTCTGAACAGTACCTCCAGCGTATGGACTGCACCGACATCTGTTTCTTCTCATCATTGCAGTCCCGATAAAAAATTTGAAAGGAGTTACGCCGCCGAGGGCTTCGCCAGGAAACGACAAAGGAGTGACGGTATGTCGTATGACCAGCATGAATGGGCCCCACTCGAATTGAAAGGTATCACTCCTGAACAGCTTCGGTCAAGTCTTGCGTCGAGTAAAAGACCAAGGGTTGACGTGTCGGAGCAGCGTCCAAGATTCTCAATTCTGCGGTTGCCGCGGCGGCAGCAGCAACAGGATATCACGAATCCATTTGGACAAAGATTGAATTGATCAATGCCAGGCGCCTTCAAGGGCGCTGCTGCCTCAGTCGTAGGGTCTCTGGAGCATCATTGATTTGTTCCTGCCTAGCCAGAAAGGCTCCTATCATATCCTTATCTTTTTTTGTCCTCGTTGTCTGGCCCACGCGCAATGTTCGTAATCTCTGTGAATCAGAGTGTACAAAATGAACGATGATGGTGCCGTAAACTAGCAGACCAGTAATGTAGCCCCGTCAACGACGGTGTTTATTTCTTGACTAGAGTCGCAGACTCACTCATTCCACCATGATAATCAGGTTCTTCGCTGGAAACTTCGGACGAGTCGCTACTTTCATCCTCTTCCCCTTCATCATCATCCTCTTCATCCTCCTCAACCTCCTCATCCTCCTGATCCTCTTCATCAGTCTCCTCACTTTCATCACTCTCCGCGAGCCAATCATCTAATGTTAAATTCTTCAAGTTCCGCGCCAAGCCACCGCCAGTCGATGATCCCTCAGCAGCCTCATGCTCCTGCAAAGCTCGATCTAACCGCTCACCAGCGGTGATGGGACTATGTATACCACCACGACTCCCCGGTGGTGCAACAACCCGCTCCCCTTCCCTCAATGATGGGTCTGGCTCCTGACCTGGCTCAACCCAGTCAGGCAATGGCTCGTAACCTTTCAATCCGTGAACTCCTGCCTCACTTCCAACAATCAACGTCGACGAGCCAAGTAGTAAATCTCGTCGAGTCTCGGACGGTGTTGGTGCATGAGGAACTGGCTTGCAAGCATGTAGCAGAAGTTGTGCGAGCTCGGTAGAAGAAGGCACTGCGAGGAGAGCTTTGTAGAGACGTGCCCTATCTCGAAGGTCGTAGGAAGTGTCGTAACGAGAAAGCAGCAAGGTATACCGCCACAAAACATCAATGGTGCCTTCTTGTCTTTCACTTTGTATGTTACTGTCCTTTCCTGACTGCTCCGAGGAATCATGAGATGAAGGAGAATTTGTTTCGAGTAGGTGCTGGAGGTACACCTTGGCTCCTAACAAAACAATTTGCTGCCTCACTATTAAATGTTCATTGCTGAACCCCTTAACAAGTATTCGCAAAACATCAGGAGCGATGTTCATTTTCGGATCGATGCGCGCGTGTTCTCCAACGAGCCATATTATACTAGCTCGAGCTTCCGGACTGGTCGTGGTGTCAAGGTGTTTAGCCAACATGATGACAGTATTCTTGTGAGCACTTGAGTCTTGCTGAATAAGCTGTCTAATGACAGTCAAAGACTCCGAGACTAGGTTCTCATCTGCACTCGATACTTGCCGGAGTAATATGGACATACACCGTGATGAGGCGGAAGAATCTCCCTGAGCGCATCTCCCTATCGCTCGCACACACTCCTTGACTAGATCCGGATCAAAACTAGCAGAGAAGTGCTCTAATTCGCTTAGTATGATTCCCCTGAAATGTTGTCCGCAGTGAGGGAAGAGAAGCGTCAAAACTTCGAGCTTCAGCTTCCAAACAGCTGGCACATCTGCAGCGCGGATCAACATATGTGTCACATATCGAATGAAGAGCTTCGGATTAACCAGGGCGACACGTATGATGTTGTAGAGTGCAATTTGTTCCGTATCTTGCGGCCCTCGCAGCAGGGCGATGAGTGGACCCACAACGACTTGCAACTGATCCGGTGTGCCCAGATACAGTATGCAGCGAACAGCATTGATGACAACTGCTGAATTTCTACTCTGGAGCAAATGTTTGCAAGAATCAAGCAACAACTCAAGGTCAGGGTCAAGTGCTTGACATTCGGTCATAACTGCATTATCGTCTGAGTCGCCGTCATCATTGTAGAAGTCCTTTTGATCCTTTTGCACGACAGTCTTCGTTTGTTGAATACGGCGAGGGAAGCATCGTCTCGCATAAGGCGTGAGCAAGCGCATGGTTGCAATCTGAGACCATTCGTCCATATCAACGAGCTTCTTCACAATACTTCGGTAATTTTTATGCAGCAAATCGATTCTTTCAGGGCAGATCTCCATGAATGCCTGAACAGCAGGGCCAACGACATAGTATTGGCTGTCACCAAGTAGCGACGAGAATATTTCCAGCAAAACCGGTAATGTCGACGGATCTAGCCTGTAGCATTTCGGAATGGCCAACGCAGATGCCCTGCGTACTTGAGGGCTCATATCTCCACAGCCGCGCTTGATAGCCAGAGAGACGATTTGACTTATGACCGGTACCCTGATGCCAGACATAGTGCGCAAAGCCATTGCGCGCACGAGTGGGTTTTGGTCGGAGAGAGACTTTTGTATAGCATTGATAGATAGCAATGCGAGATCAGGCTCCGCCTCGGCATGATGTAGAAGATAGAGGTAAACGAGTTTCTTTACTTCAATGCTTGGGTCTGCAACGTTTTTGACGATAGCTGAAAAGAAGGGCAGAGTCGGATCACCACGATACATATACTGCTCATTTGAAGACCGTCAGCAATCGTTCTCAACTCCGTTTCGCTTGATAATGAATCAGAGGAGATGACCCATCTTACCGCGATCACTGTTCGCAAACCCTCGAGTTTTTCACGGTCATTCCTACTATCCAGCAACCTTTTGACGTGGGACGCAGACACCTGGCGATGGGATGACGAAGTCATTCGAAGTGTTCTCGCAGTGCTAGCACCTTGCGCGGCTTCTATAGTCAACTCTCGAGCTGTATATGACCACGGTCAGCACTCGCTTCTGGCATGAATATAACGCGTGAGCCAGGAGTGTTAGGACTAGACTTACCTGTTTCCAGAATGGAGGAGATGCGCGAGACGGACTCCATTCTTCAATGGATGACCGGCAACGCCAGAGTAATGTTTGAACTTGTAAGACAAGTACCCAAGTCACTATTGCGACGTTGTTCGGACCGCGATGATGAGTCCTGGAGATCTATCATTTATCGCTTGCCCCACTCATTATCTCCGCGGCGATTTCCCACAATATCCAACGCTACCACTTCGACAGTCACCAACGAGAGAAAGGATGCTTCTGAAAATGATACGCTAACGAGCAAAGGTTATATAATTAGGAGAAAAAGATGAACTATAATGCGTTGAAAGCCTCCAATGAGATACGGGCAGTCAAACCAGTCCTGGCGTCGTCATGCTGCGAGTCTTACTTTACCACAAAGCGACGCATTTCCTTCAACACATACTCAATCTTGAAGAAGCAAGAAGTTCCTACGTCAATTTGATCATCTGCTGCGAGCAATCGATTTTTACGGCGTCGCTGATGGGCTTATTGGGAGACGAAACTGCCCAAAACAGAGAGCAGTCGCCACTACTATCAAATACCCTCGACACGATTGCGCGATCTCAGAATATTGGTCTCGCGTTTTGTCCTACGCTGACACATGTCATGGCGTATCTTGCGACATATTGCTCGAGACCCACCGTGCTATCTGAACCACTGCGGAGTAATGGCGTCATCGCGATTCTGAATCCCCTGACACCTTTTGCAGCTGGCAGCGGCTTCTCTGCTCAGCGCGTATGCAAGATCTTTTCTGTGGCGGTGCAGGTGGCATACAATGAAGGTAAAAGGCTCATTATGTGTCAATGCGAGAGCATCCGATCGAGCGATGGGATCATACCGGGTTCAGAATCATGGTCAATCAGCATTCCACTATTCGCATCTCCCCCGAATACACTTGAGAAGGGGGATAGTGCGAAGCGTGTCAAACTAGAGTGTATCGCAAAACGTTGGTTCAAATTTCACAAGCCGATTGATGAAGGGCAATCGAACGATTAGAAGGCGACGAGATCTTCTCAAGTTTTATACTTATATAGTATTCTTATAAACAATGCTGCATAGAAGTGAGCAACAGTAGCTGATGTCGAGTGGATGAGTTGGTTGGTTGATTTCATTGATTGAATGAGAATAAAGAAAGCGAGTAAATGAGGGAAAAGCGTCGGAACACGGCAAGAATCTGGCTGCTTCTTACGAACTGCCAGGACCGCCAAGAAGAGCAAAACGCCGAACAATGCTGGGACCAATCTCATCGTATTCAGTCTAGACATAGTCTTGTCAGTATGGTATTCAGGACAGGAAAGAGCCATTCACAACGCAGTGAGAGCGAATTTACCTTCGTATGGCAGTAACTCCTGAACTCAGGGGTGCTCGCCAGCAGACTGCCACCAAACCATGGACCATTTCTTTGCCTCTTATGCGTGATGACTTGTACCTCCAAGCCACCACTCCGTGCGCCCCCGCTGCGATGTTCGCTAGCGCGAATACGATCATCAACAAGGTGCCTGATATCTCTCTGCAATCTGCGGCCAAAATCCTTATAAAGCGTAGAACCACCTGAAAGTACTATGTTTTTATAGAGGCCACGACGAACATCAATAGGTGAGGATTGAATGACGCCATCAACGATTGTCGGTAGAGGTGTCAAGAAGTCTGAAGAGTAAATCTCCGGATTGAAAAAAATCTCAGGGGCAAGGAAACGCTCGTAACCGACATCGATCTGGACGGTTCGACCATTAGGTGAAGTGACGGTATGCTGTAGGAAGCGATCGGGTTCACGGTCGTAGCGAGCGAATTCCTTGACGATGTCCGGGCACACGTAGCAGTACTCTTCTTTGACTTTCTCAGCGGTCTTCATGCTGCTATCGGGTTCTCCTCTCTCACGAAGAAGATTCTGCACGAAGTGGGTGATATCGCGGCCTGCAATGGGAACGGACTTGATGCTACTGCCGATGACGTAGCCCTCTGCAACGGGAATGACGTGAGTGACACCATCGCCGGAGTCAATGACAGTGCCGGTCAATGAGCGATCAGTGACCTTTGAGGAAGTCCAGGATGCAGCTAGGGCGAGAACAGCTTGAACCGCGATATAGAGACCGGCGCAGTTGAAGGATTCGAAAAAGATTTCGGCCGTCATCTCACGGTTTTCGGGGGGATTGAGAGGCTTCACAAGGAATCATAAGTTAAACTCGAGCCAATGTTTCGAACAACTTGGTGGGACTTACCGGCTCCGTAAGGAGGAAGTGGTGGTCTTCAGGTTCGACTCTCAGGTACTTGAAGATTGAATTGGACCAGAACCTTTCCATCTGGTCCCAATTTTCGACCTGACCATGACGGATAGGATAGTGGACACCGTAGCCAGGTCCAGCGCCGGCAGTCATTGCTTCATCGCCAATGAAGTAATCTAAATCTTCTGTCCCTCGCTTTGAGGACAAAGATGATGAAGGACCAGCACCGCCAGTGAGAAAAGATGGCTTATTCGCGACCTGGGGACGACCGGATCCTGAGCCGCCGGGGCCACCTGCGGATTTCGTAGCGATTGCAGTAGGGAAGACGAATGATGGAGAGTCATTACCGGCGAAACCTGAAGATAGTAAAAAAAGTCTCAGCATAACGATTGAAAAAAGTGTGCAGGAAATAGGGAGCAGACACGTACCTAACTTGGAGTACCCGGTGCCGCTGGAGGAGGAAAGCAATAATTAGCTATGAGACTACACAATTATTCGAGTGATAACGAATCCACTAAGTCTACTTACTTGTCCATGACAACGGCAGGAGTTTGTGAAGCCATGGCTGGAGATGGTCGGTATTGATGAATGAGCGATATAAAGCTGGAACTGAAGCTGATCCTGGCGGTGACAATGCTATAATGATTGATGTAGTCCACGATGCTCTTCGCGGGAGGAGTTGAGGTGGGAGGGGTGGAATGGGGAAGAAGGCATGTCAATGGAAAGCGAAGGAGGAGGCCGAATGGTCGCAGCTTATTTTGACATCGCAGTACTACTTAGTACATATCGTACTGTAATTTACAGTACTACGTACCTTAATCACACGAGTTCTTGAAACTACACTACAATAGACGGTACTACACTACACGCTTCTATTACATCACACATCACACACCAGGCCGTTTCTTGTCCGCACCCCTTTCTCTTCTTTCCCCTTTTTGCTCCTCTTCACATCCACTCGACAACGACCACCTGCAAGAGAAAACACAACAAATGCAGATGTAAACACATAAGACAGAATAAAAACAAGCACCACATTTCGCACTTATATGGAGACCAGCTTCAAGCTGGAGAGTGCCATGAAAAATGCCCCCAGCTAATCATTGCGCCATTTTCATCCATGCAGGGGCTGGCTTTCATAGTTATGAAGCAGAGGCTGATCATCTTAGAGCATGTAGTGGGTGAGTCGTTGCGATTGACCCCTTGTCGCAGTAGATTGTGCAGCATTTGCTGATGCTTCTGTCCTAGCGCTTCTCAAATTGCAATGGCGGTTCTGAAGACCGGCGGTACTGCCGTGGATGCCGTTGAGGCTGCCATCAAGAATCTAGAGGACGACGAGGTCACCAATGCCGGCTATGGAAGCAACCTGACGCTCCAAGGCACTGTGGAGTGTGATGCTACAATTGTCGATCATCTCGGACGGTGTGGTGCAGTCGGGGCTGTTGAGCGTAATCCATTGAACTGCATCATCTTTTTACTGTTCTAATCGGACTGCTGACTGCTGATCTCTAGATATAAAAAACCCCATATCGCTCGCTCGTGTGGTGCTTGATCACTCTATTCGTCCCTTGTCTTTGAATCGGGTGCCACCGAATTTTCTAGCTGGTACTGGAGCTGCTGAGTTTGCGTATGAGCATGGTCTACCAATCATGCCTTCAGACTTCCTTGTCGCGCCAGCAAGCAAGGCTCGATTTGACAAGTGGTCTCAAGACTTGAAGGAAGCTGACGCTGCAGAGAAAGAAGCTGCAGCTCAGGACACCGCCGCTGAATCAAATCATCCCACCTCTCTGAGGAACCATTCTCAATGGGCAGGGCGTCCTCCGCCTGCAATCGATCCTCAGCCTCTAGCCTACCACACGCCAGGTGTCTACGTTGATCATTCAGGGCATGTGCGAAATTACACTCCTTCTAGCCATTCAAACGCACAAGGAGTGAAAGTGCCTTGTCAAAAGCAACCTTCTGATATTCATTTCATCACTGACGGAGGGCATCCTACGGGTGGGGACGGTGCGCGATCTGCTAAAGCCTGCAGCTGCCTTGACAGTGTCCATCGTCCGAAACCAGTGACGTGCAAATCGAAGGATGGCGCAGATATCACTCCCAAAGCTGATGGAGACAACGATAA
Organism: Ascosphaera aggregata; assembly: GCA_024244195.1. Classification (NCBI taxonomy): domain Eukaryota; kingdom Fungi; phylum Ascomycota; class Eurotiomycetes; order Onygenales; family Ascosphaeraceae; genus Ascosphaera; species Ascosphaera aggregata. The sequence goes on along the minus strand of JAGYHZ010000206.1, from coordinate 3,288 downwards.
TCAACCGGTAGCGAAACTTTCGGAAGCGAATTTGAGCTTCTTCACCTCGAACTCAGATCAAGGATGTATTGATGACTCATTCCGCTGGCCCTACCTCCTTGACGGTGCTGCAAATGACGGTTGCGATTGTTCCAAGCATGGACCTCCAGCGTCTAAGCCATCACTCTCGGCGGATTTCACTAAGAGTAAGCATGAACACAACCGAAAGTCTACATCCAAATTAGCCCCTCGTCCGGATGATATCACCGATACAGTTGGCGCAATCGCCGTAGACATATATGGCAATGTTGCCGCCGGATCCTCTTCTGGTGGGATTGGCATGAAACATCCCGGCCGCGTTGGGCCTGCAGCTCTGGTGGGCATTGGTACCAGTATCATACCAGTTGATCCTGAAGATGAAGATCGCAAATGTGTCGCCGTCGCAGTCAGCGGCACTGGTGAGCACATGTCTACCACTATGATTGCGAAAACTTGCGGGGAGAGGATTTATGATGGAGTGAAGAAAGTCAGGGGACCACCAGGGATGTTGTGGACTGTAGAGCAGTGCACAGAGGATGAAGCCTTGGCTAGCGTTATCCAAGATGAGTTCATGGATCACCCGGGGGTTAGGGAGAATGGGTGTCCTGCTGCGATTGGGATGATGTGCGTGAAGGTGACGAAGAACGGAATTGGGTTTTACTTTGGGCATAATACGGATAGCTTCGTGAGTTTACTCCATTTTTTGTTCCCCTTGCTTTCAAATCTTTCCCCTGAGTGCACAATGGATTTGCATTTGACAGAATGGGTTGACTGATTGTTGCTAGGCAATTGCCTCAATGAAGTCGAGTGATCGTGCTCCCCAGGTTTTATTATCTCGCACTGATGGGGATAAGGCAAAGGTTGCGCAGGGTGGACGCTTGATTTCTTTTCGGTAAGTCTCAATCATTCAGACTCAGGTCATGGGCACGCTCTCTGACATCCCTCAATTGAAGTCATAAAAGTACCAGACGTGGCAAAGCAGCAGAGACCATGGCGTCGAATCCGATGCCATCAAGCAAAAAAAATGCAGCGGCAATGCATGGACGAGCACAATATTCGAAGTGACGCTGAGATCAGAAGGACTGTAATGAAGACATCCGAGTCCAACTGCTCTGTGAGCTGAGAGCAACTCTGAAAGCCCACATCTCGGAGTTTGTTTGTGATGTCAGGTTGTTCACTGACGAGGCCTTCGAGAAGGAAAAGGGGAAAAGGAATAGAAAGATAAAAGGCGTAAGGGGCGTTTTGGTGATATTCTTGCTTGTTTGTAATGCGATTGATTGATGAGCTCTATGATTTTCTTTCTTTATTTTATGCTATTTTGTATTTTTTTTTTCTTTTTCTTCTTCGCGGTTGTTGTCACTTTGCACGGCGGGTTTGCATTTCTCTCATGTGGTTTCTTTGAACTCAATTCCGACTCTGGAACCTCTGCCTCGGGTTTCTTTCTTTTTTTTTTGCCTTTTTTTTTTTTTCGCCAAAGTACTCCGACTGGGAATGAACGATGATGATACTTGTAATGCCTTTATAGTCGATTTAATCCTTCTATTGATGAGCGCGTATCTTCTTTTGCTGTAGTTCTTGAAAACCAATCTACAAGTCATGCAGACACTGAGTGATAGACTTGATGCGCACGCAGACAGAAGTGATATCAATGATTGGGAGAAAGAAACAAGACAGAGGGTTGCAACATTCGATATAAAACGATAAAAGAAAGGGGGAGGTGAAGGGTCATAGGTATCATACAAAGCCAATAACACGAGATAGATAGATAAAAAAAAAAAAAAAAAAACAGAATACGATTCGTACTTCAACTGTTGCAGCCATTACGCCCCTTCCTTCTTGGGAGTAGGCGTTGCGCTCGCTCCCCTACTCGTAACAGCGCTGGCCGAACCGCCACCAGCCGTCGTGGCGATCTTCCTTTTCTTCTTCCTTCTAGGCAGAACAGCTGGTTTGACACCATACTCCGCTTCCAACGATAATACGGTTCCGCAAGTGAGACACACTGAAGTGGTTTGCGGGAGAGCGGTGGTTGCCGCGTCTCGTGCTGCTGGTCTTTTGCGTGGTGTTGTCGCTGTAGCTGAATCTGAATCCGCAGGTGCAGGTGCAGGTACAGATGTAGATGCAGGTCCGGGTGTTGATGTTGGAGGAGGAGGAGGTGGTTCGCAGAAGATACTTAGACAGACCGAACAAACGTACCCGACATCGATGACTTTGCGATGACAGAAACAAGCCGCTCGGAAATCAATGTCCACCTGGGAGGGCGTCCATAACGTCTTTCGACGTAGTCTTGCATCAGGTAGGTATGCTAGAAGTAGATACTCTAGGAATCCAGTGAGAGGTGTTATAGGCATGTATACACCACCCGTTGCATCAGCGGCTTGTTGGAGAAATACCGGGTGACCTGCTAGCACGGCTATATCGACGGGAATACGTAATCGTTGACAGGCGAAGATTGTGTTCATCAGAGGGATATACTGGTGTGCTGCGTCAGTGGTTGGACTGACGGATACGACGAGAATACGAGATCGTAGACCCGTCGAGCCAGTGCTGGTGTTTGCTGCTTGGGTTGTTGATGATCCCTTTCCTCCTTTTCCATTGTCGTTTGCAGCGGCTGCAGCGGCTGCTATATCCGATGATAAAGTTTTTCCAGCGGTCTCTGGATCGTCAGGTCGACCTGCACCGTTTGCTTCTGCAAAAGCAATAGTTTCGCGATTGATGTGACTCAAGGCTAGCGTCAAAGCTCCGGCCATTTTTGTAGATGTGGAACTCCTTACATCGTTCGCTGGAGTCTGTGATAGAAGTCTCTTTAGGTTTTTGCTTATGTGAGACTCAACTTGGGCGAAGGGGGGATATTTATATCGAGTCCGAGTTGTGGGCGTGGGCGTGGGCGTGGGAGTGGGAGTGGTTGTGTGTTTTCCGTTCTGAACATCACCATGCTCAGCATCATCATCATCATCATCATCATCATCATCATCGCCGACTACTGTATTTTCTCCGGGCGTTGGATACAGCCATGTTGCATGCCGACAATGACTGGCGACTACAGCGACGCGATTTGTGTAGTGGCATGCGAGGTGGGCATTAATGAAGACGAGAAGATTTGCAACGGCGACAGAGAGGGGGAGTTTGTTTTCCAATTGCGACCAAGCGTATGGATTTGTATCAAGGACGATTGTCAAGAGAGATGAAGATGCAGCAGCTGAGGTGGTGGGTTGTCAGTCCGAAGTGGTAGGTAGGAGAAACAAGAATGAATGAAGTTCAATGGATAGTTGC
>JAGYHZ010000205.1:0-14159 GCA_024244195.1 Ascosphaera aggregata | reverse complement strand
CATGCTGGGTCCATTTCATAGCCCCACTATATGTGTATAAATTCGCATGAGGCGCTTCACTCTCAATAACAAACTCCGCCTTCTCGCAATCTCGTGCATGTCGTACCTCAGCACCACATCTAAGAGCCTGACGAACCTTCAGATTCGTCTCACCGTCTAGATTCTTCGTTTCAACGTAGCAACCCCCGTCTGGATCGGAGGTTGCCAAGATGACAATGTCGGCAGGGACTTGTTCGTCGCTGTAAATACGAACGAAATCACCCACTTGTACATTTTTCCAAGCATCGCGCGCGAATCTCGCAGTGCCGGGCCCGTGGATTCGCGGGTTGATTATACTGCCATATTCTCTGGAAACAGAACTGCTAGCTATCGAAGAGGCGTCGGTAGAAGTTGGTTGTTTCAGTGCATCTTCTGGTGCAAGGTATTGTGATGAAGAGTATTGCCTAGAAACGTCGGGATTTGGCGATGGCACGGGCGTCATTTCCATAGCTGTACCTCCTTCCATAACTTCGTCGCTGGAAGAGCCCCGCCCTTGTCCTAGGGCAACAAAGCTCTGACTTCTACCCCTGGTGGCAGCAACATCGAAATCGGCGATCGACGCGCGATTGGTAGCAATAGATACACGGGGATCGAATTCGACGGAACTCCTACCCCGTGCAGCTCGTTCTCGCTCTTTCTCTTTCCTTTCTTCTCGTTCTTGACGACCCTGTTTCGTCGTCATGGCTTTTATAAATCGGTATGTTGTGACGGTAGCTCTGGTACATGCTTTTTTGAATCGACGCCATGGACCGACGTTGTCGACGCTTGAATTGACATTGTTCCATTCTTGTAGTCGATGAACGGGCGAATTATTTAGTTCGTTGTCGAGTACTGTTCGTCGCCAATCTTCTATAGCATCTTTGATGGCCGTGATGGCTATGATTGCGATAAGGGGTACAGCGTTAAGACCGGGATTCGTCGCGCCGAAAATTGGGAAAAACTGGCTGGATAGTTAGCATGAAAACAACGAGAAAGAAGATAAGCACAACACTCGGGTTGCAGTTCTCTCAACATGTGACGAGGGAAGAATCAGAGCCACATTTCCCCAACCCTGAGCACATCCTCCCCTTTTTTTCCCCTCTTCCTTTGCTTCTCCTTATTCTTTCTTTCCTCACTAGACAACAACCATTGCTAAGAAGAGAAAAAAAAAAAAAAAAAAGTGGCACCCACATTCAAAATGATGATAAACAAAAAGTAGATGTTCGCCACATTATGGAACTGAAACCAGAGGTTTTTCGGTACGAAACTCAAGGGCGTATACTTGGCTGTTCGGATTTTATTTCGTGCATATGTGACTTTCATCTGACCTTCGTCGTCGAACATCTCAGGAGGTAACGGCAGATTGAAGTAGATTGTTCTCCCTTGTGAGGTTGATGAAGAAGAAGAAGAAGAATCATCTTCTCGTGCGAATGGAAAACCTCCAGCAGCATTCGACGAATCATTCTCGTTACTCAAGTTTGGACTTTTCTTTTGTTTCCATGATGTTGACCAACTGCTTTTCCGTTTCTCATCTCTATCTGCCCCTGACTCATCCATGCCGTTGCCGTAAGGGCCACCTTCTGCAACGCTTGATTTTCGTCGCGATGCTATAGATCGTATTGTCCCCTTGCGACTCAGGCGGTCTAATACCGAGACGCGTTTCTTTGCTGGATGATTGGGTGGTATCCTTTGGGTGGCCCAGCGTGTGGTTGGTGGTTTTTTCGACTTTGGAGATTGTGCGTGGTGGTGGTGGTGGTCGTCGTCATTGTTGTTGTTGTCGTTACCGTCGTAGTGGCGATGACGAGGAGAGGATGATGAACCGGCATTGCCCTCTATGTCGTCGTGCCAGGAATCATCATCAGGGATCGGTGGTGGAGCGAAAGGGTTTTGTGGTGGCGCAAGGGTATTAGAGGATCGTGGTGGAAGAGTGTTGTTGTTGTTGTTATTATTATTAGTGTCCCAAGTTGTAGTCATGATTAGAGGGTGGTGGTGGTAGTGATAGTGATGATGATGATGATGATGATGATGGCCGGATTGGAAATGCGTAACTTGAATGATGATGTCAACGTAGATGTAAATGTAGGTTTCCGACGCCGAAATTTGAAAGTGATGATGGGATGGGTGATTGTGTAGACCCGTGCGTCCTCCTTCTTTCTAATCAAATCAATGAAATGACGCTGCAGTCCAGTCACGGAAAGATGAATGGACAGAGAGAGATATATATGTATATGGATATATTTTTCTCTCAGAGAGAAGAGGTCAGAGAGAGTCTCTTCTTCTTCTTCTTCCTCTCTTTTTCTTTCTCTTAAGTCTCTTCTTTTTGGTCGTCTTGATTTTGATATTTGCCGTGCCGTCGTAGAAAGGGATGAAAAACCGCGAATTTGGTGGTTGTGATATTTAAAAAAACCGGGAATGAACGAGAGTCTGAAGTTGATATAATTTCCTTTCTGCGACGATGATGACTGATAATTTAAAATAGAGAAAAGGCAGAGAAGAATCACGCTCTCAACTCAGAGGGAGGTCGATTTGAGCCCTTCGGAACAGAGGAGGGGGAGGAGGATGCAGAAGAAGATGGTGATGATAGCAGCTCAACGGAGACTGGTATGAATCCGAAGTAGCAACGACAGTATTCTCCCAAGATGTCATCAGAAGTGAGCGCAATCCGTATGCATATATATGTAAGATGCATATATGAGAGAGGAAGGAATTCGTTGCTGAGGAAGAAAAAGAAGAAGAAGAAGAAGAAGATAAGATGATGATGCTAAGATTCAAGATCCACCTGCTTCCTTGAAGACAGGCACGGGCACGGACACGGACACAGGCACAGGCTAAATGACGCACGGCTTTAGGACGGTCCACGATGACGATGACGATGGTGATGACGATGGTGATGGTGAAGGTAAAGGTGAGTGTGACGAGTGAGGGAGCAGAGCGAGGAAGAAAAGGACGAGGGAGATGGAAATGATGCCGGGTGGTGGTGGTGATGATAAAGGTAGAGAGGACGGTGCAGCCACCGTCATGAGAAATTAAGAGATAAAAAGAAGAGACAGATGATTGGATTTCTGGTTCTCAAGAATGATTCTATCTTTCAATCCTAGAGTCCTTCCTTTCGCTTATTTGATGTGATACGATAGCCGTGCGGGTGTAGTAGTACGTACTTGTGTATATGATATGATATGATATGGGGTGGTGAGATGAAGCAATGCGGTTGAGGTTGGTGATGGAGTGGAATGGCAGAGATGAGGGAGAGAAGATGAAGATGAGAATGAGAATGAAGACGAAGATGAAGATGACGATGAAGATGATATGATGATGAATTATTATTTCTGAATGCCTCGATGTGACTGGTAAAATGGGCTTTTGTCTGGTCAAGTTCGTTCGCCCAGAGAGAGAGAGAGAGACAGACACATACAGACACCAGCAAGTAGAAACACCCTCTCCTCCTCCTCCTCCTCCTCCTCCTCCTCCTCTTCTTCTCTTTTTCAACAACAGTCAAATCAGTCTCAAATCATTCAAAGCATGCCAAGCTCAAGTCCGGGCAATGGATGGACTCGAGAGAGCTGGAGAAAGACAGGAAAAAGAATGGGTAATTTCGATGGATTTCTGGGTTATGGGTAGAGTGGTCTATTATCATTATCATTATCATTATCATTATCATCATGATTATGAATATGAATATGAATGCTACTGTGACCAGGAGGGTGAAATGGACAGGCAGACAGACAGTCAGACAGGTTGAGCCCACGGTAACAAGAGAATGAAGGGAAAGGGGGGAAATTATGCAGATACTCAGAAGATCGGGTTTGAGAGTAAAGTGCCCAGGAAGAAGCGACCAGATTCACAATGACACGGAAAGGTACCAAAAGTCCCTGACAGATGCTTGCAGCAGTTGTGCAGTAGACGAGCTTCCGACGAGGTTCAGTATCATGTTCAACTGATTGGAGGAGAGGGATGAAGAGGAAGAGGAAGATGATGAAGATCGTGTTTACAACGGCTGTGACGACCACGACGCCTACTGCCGAGTGCACGGATCTTCCTATCAAGCATTCTTCAAAGAAGAAGAGAGGAAGGCAGTAACCTCCTTCTGCTTCAGAATCCATGCAGGATTCACCTTCTTGTTCTTGTCAATCCTTTCATTCCTCTTCTTCCCTTCCTCTCTTCCTTCTCCAAATCCAATAAACATGCGTCGCCAACTCTTCGTCCATTCGGAGATTTCCTTGATCTTGCAGAGAGCCATCCGACCGCTTGACCCGAATGAACTGACAGGTATAAACACCTTAAGGTAGTCTTCAATTGCTAAGGGCCCGGTTCCTCCCGTCTCACGACGTTGTAAGACTTTTATTGTCCCTAGACGGGGACACATCACGGGGCTTCTTTGCTTGTTTATCTTGTTCTTTTTTTTTTCCTCGTCCCCCTCCTAGCATTTTCCCTGACCTCACCTTTTTTAGCCTTTGGAACTCCTGCATGGTACAGTACACCCTCCCCGCCTCTAAATATGGAGTGAAAGGGTGAGGGCTGCGTGTGTCGCGTGGGGTGCCGTTTCTTACCCCAGAAGCCCGAGCGTTTTCTTATTTTCCGGCGTTTAGTACTCTTGTATTTCCTTTTTTTTTTTCTTTTTCTCCTCCCGGCCGGTCGTATACTTAGATACGGTATGAAGAGAAGGGAGATAAGAGAAAAAAGATGAAAATAGGCGAGTCTTGGTTGATGGCGTTTTTACCACAGGGAAGAGGGAGAAGAAGGAGGGGAAAAAAAAAAAAAAAACTCTTTTTCTTTTCCTGTTTTCTTCCCACGATTATATCCATTGTCATTCTGAAACATCCAGTCATGAGGGAAGATCAGGGAAAAAGGGGAAGGGGTGAAAGCTCAGCTGTAAAAATGATATCCTGGGTCCTAGGTCCTAGACTTCCAAACTCCTTCAATTCTTCGCATGTTATTCTGTCGGTCTGTAGCTGCCAAACATCTCCATTCACCTTTCTATTGCATCCTTCTCTAATCGGATGTATGCCGTAATTGTGATACACAACAGCTGCGTGGCTTGTTGGAACTGGTCTGATCAGAGTGTCACAACAGCAGCAACTGCAGCAGCAGCAATTGATCCTTGAGCGTACGCCACCAAGAACAAAGAGGTTTATTGCATGGCAGTTCCATTCTGGTATCATATTGCGACGCGCCAATTCCAAACGGAGGTCATGGTCCAGGTTTCCTTTCTCTGAGGGGGCGATGTTTTGATAACGGTGAAGCGATCTCAGTGCTAGCACCGCCCTCTATTGTGTCTTCGTCACGATCCAACGGGGTAAGAGGAGGCGAACTCTCAGCGGAAAAGTGTGCACATATCTTCCGTGGTAAAAGTCGAACCGGAAATGATGTCCCAGAGGTCAGCAAGCATACAGATGCCTTCTTGTAATGCAGTGCTTCCCATGTAAGGGTGAATGCATCATGGTCTTGCTCCTCTCTCAACAAACCCCCCTGGATCAACCTCTTGTCCGTCAAGTCTGTCTGTTCATTGTTTATTGTCCCTTTTTCCCTTCCATTATCATTCTTGTACTGCCTCACCTCTCGTCTCACATCTATCCCCTGTCATTTACTTGCGACGCGCGTTCATTGGTCTCAATTCTTTTCACCCTGTTCTCCTTCTGTTTCTTCTCTTTTTCCTCTTCTTTTTCCCCTTACCCTTGCCCGGAACCGAAAGGAGGATCCATATTGAGAAACGTGTGTAAGTGAGGGAGAAAGGAACCAGTATATGCCGTAACTTCTCATACCGCCGATCTTGACGAGGCCTTCAAGATCGTCCGTTACTTCATTTTCATCTTCCATCTTCAGCACGGACTCGTATGAATCCATCGACGCCGTCGTAGGAGTAGTATTGTAGAACCAAAGCCGCATTCTTCGACGAACCGTTGTATTATATAGATGCGCGCTGCAGATGACCACTTGGAAGCTCTTCCTTGATATTCGCGCATACCATCTGCCATCTGGGAAATGGTCATCAAATTGCAGACTTCGTTCTTCGCCTCTGGTAAATTTCACCATTATGCGTGGGAAATCCTCGTTCTTGTTCTTAATTCTGATCGCCGAACCACCTGATGGTATACATTTTGCCTTGTTGTACCCCCGGTTCAGATCTTCCTTGAGCATCTCCAGAACAAGTCATCTTCAAAAAAAAAAACCATTCAGCACCTAACATGCGCAATAATCAGCCAGCTTAGAAGAAGAAATCAGAAGGGTACAATGAACTCGGCTGCAAATACCTCTGCTCGAATTTCCCAATCGTCATCACCGCTGCCTATAGTAAACGTCCTGCTCGTCGGGGATGGTGGCTGTGGGAAATCTACCTTTTTTTCGTACGTGGATTGACCGTTATCGTCAATAATGATGTGGAGGGGTTGAAGCGAGAAGAGGGAGGGAGGGATATGCGAAAGCATCGATTCCAGAACAAACCCAGCCAGTGATGAAACCAAGATAGCTTCGTGAAGAGATTGCCGGCTCAATTGACCGTGGATATGTTCTGATCTCTCTTCCTATATACCTCAAAGACGTTTGAGTCTTGGTCAGCATCAGACGTACCGTCAAGCATCACCGTCACCGTCACCGTCACCGTCACTGGCATCCGGAACAGATATCATCATACAGTCACAGAAGCAAGCGCAAGATGACAATCTCGTCTCAATTGAATCTTCTACGATAGAAGTAGCAGTGGCAGCATCGCCAGTTCTTCCTGAACTAAGCCACTCGGATCAACCATACATATACACCGTGCATCTGGGTTATCGCAGGTTCCAATTGGCATTCTACGACACGAGCTACCCTGCGCAACATTGGTCATTGTTGAATCCAGATGTAGTGATTCTGGCATATGATGTAACCAGCAGAAATGGTTTGAATAGGTTGAAAGAGGTGAGCTGGATGACTCTCCCCTTTACGTGTCTCTGAGAGAGAGTAACAAGGAAATTCCACAACTAATCACGGCATAACGACAGTGGAGGAAATTAATCACTCGTAATTTTCAATTACGCAGAGTAGACCAAGATGGAAACGACGCTTTAGACGTCGAGAACGGATCCGTCGAGGTTGATCGAGAGAAGATACAGATCATGCTTCTTGGATTGAAAAGGGATCTAAGACGTGAGGAGCCAGGGGTTATTTATCCTCAGGAGGTAAAAGGAATCCAAGACACCCATTGCTGGGAGACTACGATGGGAAGAGCTACTAAATAAATTGATTGCTGAGGAACTCGGACACGAGAGTACCAAAAAAAAAAAAAAAACAGGCATATCGCATTGCGCAAGACATCCACTGCGACGCATACGCTGAATGCTCAGCTGTGACGGGAGAGCTTATCCCACAGGTCTTTGAGGATATCGTCCGATTGGCGGTTCTATCAAAAACGGGAAAGAAGAATGAGCACGGCGGGTGCTTCATCCTTTGAGGACTCTTCAAATGTTTGATACCTACACTCATCTTCCATCTTACCCCCTTCCCCCATCACCCTATTTGACCATAAAGTTCCTCTTCTCCCAACTCCGGTCATACTCTTGGAATCATCCACATCAAAAAATCAGTCACTACCCTAATTTTCTTCCCGGTCCCAGACGTATTCAATCGGCAATGACTTGACAGTCAATCTCCTCAGCCTCTGGCACGCCTAATCCAGCAAGCGAAATCTTGCCTATCCAGTCTCTCAAGATTGGAGTCATCATCATCTTCCAACTTTTCATGCTTGCAGAGAACATATCCTGATAACTCAGTTCAGAGACCAAGAACCCGAACTCTTCTCCAACCCCCTCCTCTCCCACATGGTTCGTCCCTTCAAGCTTACGTGAAATCTCAACCGTCTTGCGCGCATAGGTACGTCGTGGCAGATACCAAGCATGTGTGAATTTTTCTTTTCTTCGCGGTCTTGGAACTTATTGCCTGATCTAGACTAATTGTATGGGGTTAGATATGAGGAGAACCCTTGTACTTATGTTGGTTCTGACATGCTTGATGGGTTGAGGATCCGCTCGACGAGCCGCGTTCTCTTCTCCCTCGAATTTGTGAAAGAGGTACTGCAGGTCTGAGCGATTCCTCCTCACCGTCAGCTTTGTCGCTGCTTGATTTCTTGGATGGCAATTGAGAATCATTAGTTCTGAGGAAGGTGATTGTCAGAAGAGGTAATGATGATGGTGGTAATGGTGGTGGTGATGCATTTCGCCTTATATTACGCAGAGCATTCTTGACGGAGTAATCATCTGGAAGACGAGCAGCTGTGACTCTGGAAAAGCTGACGATTTAAGGTCAGGACATCATCAGTTTCTCCTTGCACACTTGTCATTTCAAAAGAATGTTTTGGCTTCGAATCGCCCAAATCGTGACCACGATTCTGCCGGTTTTAGGTATCTGATCTTGGAAGAACCGATTCGAGTTGGCTGCTCAGATGATAAACATATGGTAGGCAAGTTCTGGTCTTCTTATATCTGGTGGTGTCAATGCACGACTGTCGAGGTGGCCTCTTTCGACCTTGCGTTAATATACACCCAACGACTGATACATATCAACCAACTGTTACCTATACGGCAGATACACTAGACCATCTCTACAAGGTTGTGACTACCTTACCTTTCCAACCCTGCATTCTGAATCAAATAACTCGACGAAGAGGAAGAACGGATGAAGGCAGAAAGATGGAGAAATCAAAAGTATATCATTGGAAGCCCTCCTTCAATACCATACCAAATCTTTTCTTTGCCTCCCCAAACCAGGAAAAACTACCATAACATGATAATAGAAGCAAAAGAAAACAAGAGAGAATAAAGGGGGTTTGTGATGGGCGGAGACGACGATTAAGTGCGCCTCCTTATAGTTGACAGCACAGGGCTTTCCCCCAGTCAAAATGGATATCATCCAACGGTAAAGCAAAAGCAAAAAAAAGGAACAGCTGGGAAGAGCTGATTTTGTTCACACTGAAAAAGAAATAGACAAAAAAAAATTAGACTGACTTTCTAAAAAGTACAGTCATCAAATAGATCTTTTTCCTTCTCTTCCCATCAGCTGCTTTTTTTTTCTTCCGTTTTCTCGAATAACTTTTGACTGGATATCTTTCCCTCGTAAGTGCCAGGTCAACGTTCGATGCGAAACAGATAAGAGAAGAATAAGGTATGCGATGAGTGAAGACAGATCCAGTTGAGCAGTAAGAAAAGGGCAAACGGGTAATGACGACGGCTTCCAGTACTTCAATATTGCGTATGCTCTTTTTCTTTCTCTCTCTCTCTCCCAGTAAGGCGACAGCTGATTTCAAAGCGACGTTTCTGCTGCGATGGTAAATCGACGGTTTTTTTTTTTTATAGAAAAAAGAGGTTAAAAGAGTGGGAACGAAGATTGAAGAAAGAAAAATCAAATGAAATGATCCTTTTTTTTTGTTTTTGACATATAATCAAACCCTCCTGTGACTTCCTTTTCTTTTGTAAGCGGGGGAAAACCACAAACGGGTTTCTTTCTCTCTTCTTTCCCCTTTTGCACAGCTCTTTTCACTTTTTCACCATCAGCTTTGTGCCAAATACAGAACGACAATCCGACGAGCAGCAGCAGCAGCATTAACTGTCATAGCGAACGTCTGGTTTACCAGGTAACCTCACCCGCAGGGCGAGACTCAGACCACTCCTGAGCGGTAGTCTCACCCTGAGGAGGAACAGCAGCCCAGTCGGTAGTCTGGGCAGCCCAGTCCTGAGCAGCCTCGACGCCAGCAGCGGGGCCAGTGGCGGCATCCCAGCTTTCAGCACCAGTGGTAGCAGCGGCGAAACCGGATTCAACGGCGGGAACCTCCTCAGCAACAGGATTCTTCTCCTCGACGTCCTTGTTCTCCTCGGCCTCAGGATCACGGTAGAAGTACAGATCAACAACGACATCCCACTCGGCCTCACGGCTGGGCAAGGTACCGCGGAGATGGAGAACCTCACGAGCCAACATCCACCAAATCAAACCGATGGCATTGCGACCCTTGTTGTTGGTGGGGATGGCGACGTCAACGAACTCAGTGGGGGAGTCGGTATCGCAAAGAGCGATGACTGGGATGTTAACGTAGGAAGCCTCCTTAATAGCCTGGGCATCGGTGCGGGGATCAGTGACGATGATGAGGCGGGGCTCCTTGAAGGACCGGGTGATGTAGTTAGTGAAAGAACCGGGAGTGAAACGGCCGGCGATGGCAGTAGCACCGGTGTGAGCGGCGAACTTGAGAATGGCGCGGTGACCGTAGGGACGGGCGGAGACAACGCAAACATCAGCTGGATTGTCGATGGCAGCGATGATGCGCGCAGCGAGGACGATCTTCTCCCTGAAGGAAAGAACAAAAAATAGGATAATCAGTATGACTGCTTCACTGTCGCATCTCGACTTGCTGATCGCAAAAAGACTACGATCCAAACAGAACAACTACGCGACTCCAAAACTCATCCAATGCACTCTGCATACCAGGTCTTGCCAATATTGATCACATTGATACCATCGGGACGAGTCTTCCAAAGGTAAGGCTCCATGTGCGTCTGCAAGTTCTTAGAACCGAGATGGCACTGGGCGGCCAGGAGCATCTCGATGTCCTGAGAAGTAGCATTGAAGCAGGCGGGAAGGTTCTGAGCGGAGGCCATGATGGATAAAGATGGACGTGAATTCCGAAACTTGGCGATAGCTGCGAAAAGCTAGATGGTTGGCCCTGGAAGGAAGAAGTCGTGAAGGAGAAAACGAGAATGTATAACTCGAAGAGAGAACAAGGAGGATAAGGAGAAGCAGAGCAGGACAGCAGAGAATGGGCTAGCAGAGAGAGAGAGAGAGAGTGAGTGAGTGAGTGAGGGCCGAGTGGGAGGCAATGGGAAGCGGGTTTGGTCGCAGGGAGGAAGTTGAAAGTCGAAAGTGCACTTAATTACCTAATTAGGAAGGTGAACCAAGATTGCGGGATGAATCTGGCGGGAAAATAAAGAGGAAAGTGTGGGATTGCGGGGAATAACTATCCGAAAGTTGATAAAATAGGGCTAGTAATGGAACAAGATGATTCCGATAACAAGTAAGAATAACTGTTTTGTAAGGGCAATCTATCCCGGCAGATCGGTTACCCCGGTTCCCGGTATTCCGCGGAGATTCAGGAAAAAAGTCGCGGAAAGAAAGCGGAGGAGGAGAGGGAAACACAGGGTGGAAAGAGAGTAAAGCAGCAGATATAGCGTCACAGTTAGGAAGCAGTTGAGAGGAAGAGGCATTGAGAAAGGGGAAAGAGATTGCTTGGATTGAACAAGATAAAGGGAATGAGAATTGGTGGATGAATTGACAGGGTATCATATCAATTGAGTTGGCGGAGGAACTGTATTGAATCATGTCGCAATCACTACTGCTTTCATTGTCCTCCACCTCTTTATCATCGTCCTCATCTCGAACCGTGCTCGGTAATGATGTTCTTCTTTCCCAAGTCAAGTCGCATCCAAACGATATCGAAGCTAACATTCTTTTATATCAGCCTCTTTGATCTCTGTTCTTGATTTCACCAGACATGCCTCTACTACAACCCGCAGACACATCGACCCCTGGGCCGTAGCTGCCGCCCGTCAAAGGCGTGCAGCTAACATCTCTCGGCAACAAGAACTACGCGCCCAACGTGAAGCTGCGTTGGGACATCCATTGCGTGGAAAAATAACACCATTCATGGAAACTCTAGTCCCGGGCCGGGTGGCATCACTCAGCGCCGAAGCCAATGCCAAACGGAAGAATGAGGCTAAGGATGATTTTGGCTGGGAAGGCAAGATGGAGTTGTACAAAGCGAAACTCGGAAAGATAAATCCGGATCGAAATGCTTCTGAGGATGTGATCCGGTCGAAGCTCAACTACTTCCTCAGTCAAGAGGAAGTTGAACTGAGTCTGGATCGGTCGACAGAGTTGGCTAGACCGTTGGATAGCGATGAGGAGAAGTCTGCTGATCCTCAGGAGGTGGCTAACGCTAAGAAAGCGCATATCAGAGAGGATACGGTTGCGCGCGATGCTATCAGACGTATCATTCAATTGCAGAATGGAAACAACAAGGATAGTACGCGAGTGAATGTCATACGGTGCATCGAGGAGTTTGGCCGACATAATACAGACGCATTCTTAGCTAAGAGGTTGCCTTCTTATAACGAGCAGGGGAAGGAGACAGAGAACGAGTTACCCAAGAAACGGGTAGGTCCTGACACGGGATCACCAGAAGTTCAAGCGGCAATATTGACGACAAAGATTGAGGTGTTAAGCCGGCAGTTGGAGCATACCAGTCACAAGGACAAGCACAACAAGCGGAATTTAAGGCTTCTTGTGCACCGAAGACAGAAGATGTTGAAGTATTTGAGAAGGAAGGAGAGGGGAGGGCCGAGATGGCAAAACTTGATGGAAAAGTTGGGATTGACGGATGCAAGTTGGAAGGGAGAGATATCGATGTGAAGAAAAGACGATGGATGATTGAAGAGGTGATTTTCTTCTTTCCTCTTCACATCCTTTTCATCTCCTCCTCCTCTCTCCTTTCTCTCTCTCCCTGGACATTGCTATCCTCGTCGTCGTCGTCATCGTTGTCATCATCATCATCATCATCATCTTACTACGCTTCCTTGTGTATATTCTGAACATAAAACTGCATCGGCCATCCACCACCCCTTGTATGATTCAATCCTCATCCTCAAAATCAGAAGGGGAAGGAAGGATCTGAAAGGTGGCAGCTACTAGTGACGGTAACCATGACATTGGCAGGAATATTAGTATATATATATACATATACATAATCAATCAATCAATCAATCAATCAGATGAGTCTGCCGGCTTCATCACACTCTCATAATGCTTCCCATCCGTATAGATATATCCTGGTCCACTCCCTTCCTCTCTCCCATACAAAATCTACGTACATACAAATTTTTTCTCCTTCTTTCTTCTTCGCCCAATTGGTTCGGTTCTTCCCATCTACCGCACAGACAGGACGAAGCAGACAAGGAGAAGATGAGAGACGACTGAAAGCAGAGAGAGGAGAGATAGAGAAGAAAGAAGACAGGAAGGATATTTAAATGATCAAGAAGATTGACGGATACTGACACTGATAATCCTCCATCTTTCTGCTCTTCCTGTGTCTGAACCGTTGATCATCGGTATATACCGTTATCTCAACACACACGGGAGTGCAGACGGGGCAAATCAAGGTAAATAACACAAAACACCAGCATCAGCATCATCAACGTCAACGTTGAGTATAACTGAAAGAGGAGAAGGAAAACGAAAAAGAAAAGGGTAAAGAGGAGATTCACATCAAGTCAATCATCCAGCAAACAACCTTCATTTCATGTCAAAAATGCGTACGCGCTCACAACCACTCTCTCCGAGTGGGTTCGTCTCGCTTGACAATGCACCAAAAGCAAAGACCAATCTACGCAAAAAAGCTACCAAGAAGAGCGCTAGTAGTGCTGCTGATGGCGCTAGTGCTGCTGCTACTACTGCTGCTGCTGCTGCCTTGAATGATTCTTCCGCTCCTGAGAAGCCGGACACCGCTACTGATGAGGGTCAGCGTACTGGACAAGTGACTAGAAAACGCGCGACGCGGGCTGCGGGCACTGCTGCTGAGGGTTCAGCTACTACTACTACTACTATTACTACGACGACGTCAAAAGCGTCAGCAGCGAATGCAACTTCAAGACCTGCTACAACAACTGCAAGGAAGACGAGAGGTGCTTCATCTACTGCCGCTGCCGCTGCCGATGCCCATGAAGTTGGCAGGGAAGAGGAATTATCGGAAAAGGTTAATGAGACTGCCACCACAAGAAGACGCGGAAAGAGGAAGGCCACTGAAGAGGCAGCGAGAAGTGATGAAGATGGTGCGTTATTACCATTCAATAATCTGAATTCACTTATGATAAAAAAGTATGTTCAGCTGATAACAATCTTAACATGTTGCAGCACCACGCTCTACGCGTCGACAGAAAACGGCTGGAAATGTCCCGTTCACTGCTGCTGCTGCTGCTGCTCATATTACCACTACTACTACTTCAATCACCTCTCCGACTGCATCACCCGCCAAATTTGCTCATCAAAATCACGTACCAGCAGAACAACTCTCCCCTCCCGCCTCACAATCATCACAAGAAGGGCCAACCACAACCCGCCCCAATGAAGTGAAC
>JAGYHZ010000204.1:0-14172 GCA_024244195.1 Ascosphaera aggregata | reverse complement strand
CAACAACCCAAACGCCATCCATGAGTGAATGCGGATCAAAAGCATCAAGAAAGGAAAAAAAAAATAGGGGTCGGAATGGGTCGAGGTCCAGTCAATAGAACATCGTTTTAAAGAAGCGATCGCTGCTTCTCCAAACATCCGCCTTATGCACGACAATCCTATCATCCTCTTCCTTCGTCATAGCAGAAAATTTGAAGCAATCATATCGAATATTATTCGCAAACGGTCTAATCTGAGCTTTCTGTAATGTCTTGTTATGATTCGCTATCGATTTGAACAGGTCTCGTGCCCACTTCTCGTCGGTCGGGCCAGTGCCCCTGTAGATGTCTGCGGTCAGATTGAGGGTTCTGAGATGTCGTAGAGTTCCAAGAACCCGAGAAAACCCCTCGCAGGTGTCGTTGCCGTTGCATTGGAGGAGAATAGTGAGGTCAGAAAGCTTGGGGCATTGAAGGCCCATTCGACTAACTTCATCTGCCTTGACGGCCCCTTGCATGTACAATTTGCACAACGATCGGCCATGGGTTATTAAGGCTGTATCGAGAAGGCCCTCAGCGTAGTATCCTAGGTAAAGGTTCTCAAGTGCAGGCAGAGACATGATGAGTCGTCGTCCAGGTGAATCAAACTCCTCACCCTTCGAGTCAAAGGAGACGCCAAACGTTTTTAATGAAGAGAAGCTACATTGAGACGCGCGTTCCAGCATCTCAGGTGAAGCGCTCCAGAGACGGAGAGTCCTTAACTTGCGGAAATCGACTTTCTTTTCCCACTCCATAAATTGATCCAAACCAACAGGTGGTAAACTCAATCCTTCAAGGGAGCCCGGCTCTCGATCCTTGAAGAGCGACTCAAGCATCTTCTGGTTAGCCGACTCTTCAGTGACTTGACTTAACCTTTTTGGTGCCCGGTCATAGTACCACGTTAAGATGTTGACCAGTTTGAGATTGGGTGCAAGACCAGCAGCCATGTGCAGTGCGACGTCCTCGTTCACGGTTAGCGCCCTCAGCATGGCGCTTTGTATGACGATTGTATGCAAGGACGGCGAAGTCGCAAGCGCAAGTTTATGCTCATCGATAAGGTTGGTACTTGGGCCCGTCGGCGTAGTGACACCGGCATTCGAGTTGTGCGCCGTGGTATCCTCTTCGTTCGTGAGTACCGTCGGCACATCGTGCTGTGGGCCAACTAGAGTACTGAACCTAGCATTCGTACTATTTGGGGTCGGCAGAGTTTCCAGATCGAAGGACATGAGATGCAATTTGCACCGGGGCAAACACTCGTGCAAGACCTGCAACAGAGCCGGAGGGAATGGGTCTTTGCACGCATATATTAAATCCTCAAGCTTGAAGAGTCGAGGGAGGAAATCGACAAGAGCAGCAAGACCATCAGGATTCTCGAGAAGGCCGACGCATGGTTCATCGAGCTCAAGTTGTCTAACGTAGGGCCATGCATTGGTATTTTGAAGGATGTCCATCCATCCATTGACCTCGGAAACTAGATGCTGGGAATGTGCAAGTCGGATATAGAGCTTTTTCCAGCGCAGTTTATTTGCGGCCTCGTAGCAGTGTCTGCTAACTTGAGAAAAAGCCAAAAGACCAGGTTTGTATTCATCTTCCAGGAATGTGCAGATGGTCCCTAAAAGTTCAAAGGGAAGAGAAAGGAGGGTCTTGGGCATGGTAGCGATGATAAACGATGACGATGAAGATGAAGTCGTTGGAGATGAAGGCGATAGTGACGGTGATGGTGATCGCCCTTGAGGAGTTCAACAACAATCAACCCGTATGATTTGTTTAATCGTCCTCGTCACCACTTCTCTCTCTCTATCTCTCTTCCTGAATAATCCTTTGCTTTCATCAAGAGAAAAAATCGATGAAGTCGTTAAACAGGCGCAAGACCAAGCAAGTCCTGGACCGAATATAAATATGAATACCGTCCATATACGTATATATATTTAAGGTCAGCGGCGGCAACCATCCAGTATCACACCGAATACCAGGCTTCCAGTGGCTTCAATATATATATCAATTTGAATATATCAATATTTGTGCATAATCAATCAGCAAATGCCGCATGAAGGACGCAAATCCTCGGACGGTTGGCACCGACGGCGAATATAGGTAATATGATGATGATGATGATGATGATGATGATGATGATGAGAAGCAAAGACTGACCGTGCGGCAAAGAGGCAAAGGGAACAAAAATTCAATTCTATCCACTCCACTCCAGTGCTTCATTCCAATCAATCAATTTACTTCATGGACATTCTTTCCGACAGCTATTCTGTCTTCATCAAGGGTATCATCCAGGTATCTACCAGCTCTAGGTACTCGTTACAGGCACACAGGGATTGCGAGCGTACCGAGCTCGGCTTTGCGTTATTACGGCGCATGGAAGGGGATGAAGACATGAGAGGGAGGCAAAAGGAAGAGGGAAAGGAAAGGAATGGAAAGGGAAAGGGCAAAAGGGAGAGAGACGGCTCTCATCGGCTAGAGCTCAATCCCTTATCCTGCTCCCCGTGTCGTCGATGATGTGGCAATCAAGGCAATTCAAGGCAATCCAAAGGAGTCAAGCATACTCGTGCCGTGGGTGGAAGCGCATTCCGTGGGTCAATGGGTTCATGATGCGCTTATACCGCTACAAGTTCCTGAATGCGTTTCGTCAGGGTCAAGGGGGTTTCTTCACGATTCGGATGGACGATTGACGAGAGAAGGAGAGATGACTTGACTCGACTGAACTTGACTTGGCTCGGCTCAACTCGATTCTACTCTACTCTACTCTACTCTACCCTACCCTACTCGTTTCAAACCGTTCAGGTCGACGTTCATACAGTGCTCTGTGATACATGGACGCAATGGCGCAGTTGCGTGAGGAGTTTCGACACAAAAGCCATGTCGGTGAACTACCAGCTTCCCTTCACAACGCTGATCCGCCAGCCTCTCAACCAATCGATTGAAGCAAGGCGTTAGGCGCGGCATACAACATTGGAGAGGTTTACTTCCTTTGTCCACCGCCTTAGAGAAGCTTACTGACCTTGGCTATGGGATCCGCATGTCGCGACAGGACAATTCGCCTATGAACCTGTGACAAGCTACGTCGAGGAAGGTCAAGCAAGATAGAAAGAGACAAAGAACGAAACCTTTGTTCCACGTTCGCCTAAACGTTCACGTTCGAGGAACAACTCACATCTCCCTTCTTTATCCTTGTCGGTGCATCCATGTTTGATGCGGAGGTCGGATTACTCTGATCGTGGTTGATCATGGTGCGGCGCATCAGCGTATAAGAAGCATACTCGTCTAGACCAGCATAATTGGCTCTCATCTTTCAGAGAAAAAAGATGATTGCACAATCAGGGTACATAAAACATGTTTGGCAGCTCCTTAATGGTCATAGCAGCAGTCTCTCCTCTCATCATCGTACTGATTATCCGTGACATGGGCCAGCCAGCTAGCCAACCAAATCACCACTTGCATTTATGACATGTACAGGAGGCTGTCTCCGAAGGGTTCGTGCACCTGTACATGTACTGAACTCATGCATCCACATATGCGTGCCAACCTGCGGCTACTTTTGCGATTGACGTCCTTGAGCCCACAGGTCGTGGGCGCCTATGATCTCATTCCACGGGTGTGGTTGATTGACAACCGATGCATGATCAGGCAATTCCACCTCAAGCACAGATATGCCAACAGGAAGGGAGGATGTGCCATGACGACAAGACTCAGACCATGCTCAGAAACACCCTCAAAACTTCTTCCAATAGACATCTTGCATATAAGGATTAAATTGTGAAGCAGTTCGAATCCCCGCTAACCTCCTCCCTACGAAGAATGATTCAGAGGAGCCGGGAAGGAATTAGCAATAAATGGCAGCTGTAATAGTGTGCTTTTGCAGATGCGCCGCGCTACGTCGTTGAACCACCATCTCTCTGTCAGACGGATATGATTGTTTTAAAAAATGTGTTTGAAGAGGGAAAAAAAGGATATGCTTTGTTTTTCATCGATGAAATCACATCTCGCCGCACCAGTGCCTATTGCTGGGTTTTCACGCGAGCATCAACGCGCAGCAACTGGCATCAACTCGTGTCAGACACCCACAACTGTCGGGAATGTGATTGAATGAAGGAGAGTGGAAGGAGGTATGAAAATGTCGATATGGCTCGGTTATTTTGAATTTTAATGTTCGCATGAAGAAGGAAACGTAATCAAATCAGGTCCAGGTATGAGGTTTGGTACATGTCAAAAGCGTATGTGAGCAGATGGAGCACAATAAAAGAGAAAAGAACGAAGAAAGACCCCGGTTGTTGCTTTATTTCTTTTATTTCATGATTTATGCCTCAATAGCCCGTCTGATCTGCTGACCGCGCTGTCGGGAAGACAAACGAGCAGGCTTGGCGACAGTCTTGGCCTTCTCGACAACCTCCTCACCCTCAGTAAGGATAAGCTCAATATGGCAGGGTTGGGACATATAGGGGTTGATCTGTTATGGGGAGTGTTAACCGCATTCTTTTGTATTGTGACGTATTCAAACGCGAGGGATAATGAAGAAACGTACACGACCGTGGGCACGGTAGGTCCTTCTCCGCTGAGCGGGAGCCTGGTTGACCTGGATGTGCTTGACAATCAAGTTGCCAGTATCGAGGCCCTTGGTGTCAGCGTTGGCCTCAGCGTTCTTGAGCAAATCAAGAACGTATTGGGCAGACTTGACGGGCCAGCGGGCCTTGGTCACACCAAATTGCTTGCCTTGAATTGGGGTTAGCTTGTATGTTTAAAAGGTTGCAACAAAAGAGCGAGCGGATTTCTGAAGGTGGGTGTAGGTTGGAGAAGAAGATGTTGGGAGATCTGAATACGAAAGCGTGTTGCATGACGCGAGCGAATGATTTCAACTAGAAGATTGGATTGCACACGTCCATTGAAGCCGTGTATATCATCATTCTCATCGAGCTCGCCGCTTCTTCCTTCCGTTAACGATATACGGAAGATGACGCTCGTCGCATGACGGCGGTTTCGCACCCAATAATCGCGGCGCGTGAAATCATTCCCATACCTAGATCACCAACTTCTCTCCAAAGACCCCATTTTCCCTCAAAAGTACCCCAAATACCGCAAAAATTATGACATGCAAAACTCACCCTGAGCAGTCCGGCCCTCAGAACCAGCGAACCTCCGCATGGGGACAGCCTCCTTATGGGCCATAACATTCTCCAAAAAAGTCACGGCGCGCTGCAACTTCCAGCCCTTGATGGCCTGAGTAGTTTCGCGAGTGTTCTTGAACGAAACGCGGAGGTAGGAGCCCCTGGCACGGGCGCTCTTGGCGTTGGGGATCGACTGAGCTGCGTAACGGACCTTTTGACGAAGAAAGAAAAGGTTAGTTGAGAGAAGAGATGAATGTAGGCGAGAACGATGAATAGAGGTGCGACAAAGATGCTTGGCTGTGAATTCGTTGCTGCGCCGCGTTGTGCTCTTGCTGTTCCTCCTCTTGCCTCTACCCCTCCTGCCGCAACAATATTCTCGTAAAAAAGGAAGTCGATGTCAAGTCGCTTCTGAGAACCGTCTCTGATATTGATGAACGGTGGAGCTTCCTAATGATGGTTCTTCATCATTCAACAGGGACAAGTAACATGATGCGTGGCGAGTTTCCAGCATGCTGCTGTTTCCAGTTCCTTCCGCCAGAATTTCCCCATCATGGAACGCACTTCCTGCCCTTGAAGTCGACTTGTAGTGTATATCGCGGATAGTCGCATAGATCCATGACTTCGAACCTGACGACTAAAGCCTTTTATTCCCCCAGTGTCATCACGTCAAATATTGTAGAAGACCGCTTCCGTCGCAGACCCCATGCAGCATTCCCCCATCAATATATTCCCATATCATCATACCCTTAGACAAAAGCACAACGCAAGCCAACACAGCAAGGGCAGCAGCACATGATTCTCGCCGTCTCTCGTCTGACCTCCTTTTCCCACCACTATCGTTCGGTGTCACAGCTCCTCAACCAAGACTCACCATCTTGAAGACGTCGCCGGTAGGTCCCTTGGTGGATGCGTTGTGGTGAGCGGTCAAACAAACAAAAAAGAAAGTGAAAGGACGGGGGTCAAGGGCGAAGTCGTCGTCTCCTCGAGAGGGCGTGCAGTTACAGAGCGGTGGTGATCCTTTGCGCGCGGACTGCCAGCCGGACTGGGCTATCGCACAAATTGTTGCTCCTCCGAGTTACCGAACTTGGCTTAGTGGTATACTGGTTCAGGCTTAGCGTAGGGCTCAACTTTTCGACGGTAGGTAAGTGATTATGTAAGAACTTCGTCTTTGTAATGATAAGATAAACCTAATCATATCTAATCTGATTACCAATGATAACGATTATAGCCATAAATGGTTATCGTCGCTATCATCTTTCTCCCATGAATCTCAGCTCGGCACTCATCGAGGGTCAAATAATTATCTCGTTCGATTGTTATAAGCTGTTCGTATAGTTATGGTCAATTAATTTATCTTAGATCATTGTAAATCTCATTTCTCACAGACCCATCCAACCGCCATCAACGAGCAGTACTTGACCAGTGACATAACCACTAGCCTCACTCGCCAAAAACACCGTCGGACCTTTGAAGTCTTCAGGCGAACCCCATCTTCCCATAGGGATTCTGTCCAATATTGCCCTCCTCTTGTCGTCATTTCCATGGATAACAGCGGTCATGTCTGTCTCAATATATCCTGGTGCAATGCAATTGACAGTGATTCCCTTACTAGCCCATTCATTCGAGAACGCTTTAGTGAGCTGACCGACGCCGCCTTTAGCTGCTGAGTAGGCCGGCACGGTGTTTCCGCCCTGGAAGGTCATGAGAGAGCCGATACTGATGATTGAGCCTCGACGACCGCTAGTGGGAGCTGGTTTGGTTAGTAGGTAGGCTGCAAAGTCGCGGCTAAGAGTGAACACGACGGAGAGGTTGACGTGGATGACCTAGAGGTTTGCAAACTGAAGTTAATGGATGTCGTTTCCCTAGTCCTACAATGTCACTATACTGAATCCCGCACCTCATCCCACTCATGGTCAGGAAATTTCTCAGCTGGGTATCTTCGCTGAATTCCAGCGCAATTGACGAGGATTTGGAAATCCCTTGTCGTATCCTTGGTGATCTCAGGAATGATTTTTTTTACGGCATCGCGATCGGATAACTCGGCGACGTAAATGTCTGCCCTGCGGCCAAGGGCTCTGATGGCATCGCGAGTAGCAGTATTGGATTCATTGCGCTGCCAAATTAATGCGATGTCAGTTGGATCAGACTCAATCTTGCCCCGAAAACGATTTTCACTACAGAACCCACCTGGACAAGAACAATGTCAGCACCAGCTTCGGCAAGGGCAAGTGCCATGCTGGACCCAATACCCCTTGTGCCACCCGTAACGATGGCAGTCTTTCCCGCGAGGGAGAACATAGATAGCACGCCGTTGGAAGAAGCCATCGTACTTGATTTACCTTACGAACTGTGTGTCCGAAGATTCCTAAATTCGACCATTGTCAATCTACGAAAAGGAAGGATATAGCTCCCGATATATCCTTTTCCTAAGCAAGGACCCCGGTGCTCAACATTCTCTGCTGGTCTATCGCCATGGGTCGGTCCCTCTCCTAAGTGGACCTGCCATCTACTCTATACAACTGACCGCATGATGTGTACGTCAGGGACGCCGTGGGATAAGGGATGCGGAGAGAGCGGGTCCTTCCTCGGAACGGTCCTTCTACGAGGGGATGGGGAATACTATACCGAGCTCAGCGTCCGAGGATTCAAAGAGGGGAGACAAATGGCTGTGGATATTTAAGGTGTAGAATTGGCTTTATGGATGGCCCAACCTGGAGAGCCCCCCAGGCCGAACCAGCGGGGGAAAGGGAGAGAAAATTTACAAATTGATTGAACGAAAAGGGCTTTGTAAACATTGTTTGCCAGTCACTATGCCACTTACGTCGTGCGCCATCGATTATCTCGATTTATAATCGGCTCTTCTCCCCAATAACGACAACCTTAACGACCGTCCTGCCATCTTCATCGACACCTTTACCCGCTAACTCGAATGCTCGAAGTCCCTGTTCCAATGCAGCGTGATGCGTGACTATGCAGTCTGCAACCCCCTCCAACTTACCACTGGCCATCAGCTCTATCGCACCGGGGTAGCCAGCCCCGTCATATCGAAAGACACCAACCACGTCGACTTCCTTCGCAGCAGCAGCAGGTAGTGGAACGTTGGGATTACTGGGACCACCCATACCAACCAGAGTGAGATTTCCGCCTGGTTGTGTAGCGTGAATGGCCGCGCGGATACAAGGAGGAGCACCGGTGCAGTCGTAGGAACGCGTAAAGCCCTCTGGTAGGTGAAATCTCTGGAGGATAAGAGAAGCCGTTTCCTGCGCAGTAATGTTATCGTCATCAGGAGTTGAAGGCTTGTTGCTTGTCTTTGGTGGCAGGGGAACCAGATGTGTCTGGATTTTCCCGCCGAAGGGTAATTTGGCGGCAACCTCCAGCCTGGCCAGCGCGATATCCGCAATCACAATTCTTGTGAACGGTTGCGTGGCAGCTAGTGCGCTTGCCAAGAGCAATCCCATCGCGCCTGCGCCAAAGATTAACGCAGCAGGTTCCTCTCCTAATCTCTGACGGATCTGGACTTGTTCGGCCGTCAACTTCTTTGACCGGTTCATTGCATGAACGCAGACCGCCAATGGTTCGAGTAAGGCGCCCTCAACATCCGACAGGCGCTTAGGTAATCTATGCACCGATTTTGCAGAATGCGTTGTGATACCCATCAGCGTCCCATCAAGATGCGGATGCGTCTTCGCTGAGCTTCGGAAGCGAACAGTCCGACAGATATTATACCTCCCCGTCCGACATGGCACGCATTTCCCACATGGTAAACCGACCTCAAGAGCAACACGATCACCGACTTGGAAGGCAGAGTCGCCTGTAGTTGGTACGTCTGGTCCTAAGGAGAGAACAGTACCTACTGATTCATGTCCTAGGCATAAAGGATGACGGACGATGAAATCGCCGTTACGGCCGTGGTTGTAGTAGTGCAGGTCTGAGCCGCAGAGACCGGTTGCAGTGATTGCAATTTGGAGGTCATCACCTTGGGGGATAGGAATAGGACGTTTTTCCTAGTGATGATGTGTTAGCCGAGCTCATTGATTATGGAACTAAAACTGCCGACAACCTAATGATTTAACAATGCTTGACTGGATGGTATCGAGAACGAACAATTCGTAAGTCCTTGGCTCCGTGAAGGACAATGGCTGTCATTGACTTGCCGTCTTGAGTTTTCAGAACCATCACGCTTGATATATTCGATGAGAAGAGTTGTCTCCTCTGATAGCGACCGGTTTGATTTTGCTCGACGAGCTGCCCGTGATCTTCAAATTTCCTCGCGAACAAGAGTGATGAATGGTTTGGTGCCGACTATGGCGAATATTCATATGTCCCTTCGAGTTCCCCACGATCAGTAGCTCATAATAACATCCAATGATCCCCAACATTGCAGAGCTGGAATCCAGCAATTCCAGCGAGAATTTCATCCCGCTTGAATGTGCTTCCCAACTTAAGATCGGCATCGCAAACCATCCGGCAAAAATCGTTTGGAATGGAAGATACTCCGTCAATGACGGGGAAACCAACCATCGAGATTTGACTTCAGCCCACGACGGCCATTCATCCCAAGACCCATTCATCACGTTCCCGCCAGGCTTAACCAAAAGCAAGTACAAGGCTCAAGACCTGAGCAAGGCACAAGACCAATCTTTTCTTTCAAATGTTTACGGGCGAGCAGCATAGCATGTTCTGGGCAAGCTGGCATGCGTCACTGCTGGATTTGATAAGACCCATGCCGTGTCGAAATCCTCCTCGTGTCCATCCCGCAGCAGTTTCATCCCGCGTGTTTTCCTTGACCCGTAGTAATGGTGGTAGCAGCAGCAGCAGCAATGCAGAAAGAAAGGTGGGAGATATCTTCTCACCGCGCAATTGGCTGGTGAGATACAGCCTGCGCATGAAGACGATTTAGCCATTCTTACAACTGGAAAAAGCTCCCACCCGTCTCCGCAATTGAAGCTATTAGGAAAAGTATGTAACAAGGAAATAATCATCCCGTCTATTGGTGTAGAAACTGTCAGCTATGGTCGTGTTTTTTTTGGTGTTTAGCGTCCGGTGTCCAAGGGGCACCATTCGGATACGCTGACGATCATAGTCTGTACGATGCCATGTAATCCGAAAGGCACGCGGGAGAGAGAGAGAGAGAGTGAGAGAAAAGAAAAAGAGAAAGAAAGAGAATAAGACAAGGTGGGATATGAGCGATACAAAGATCTTCCATCCCAGCTGATACTGACAGACAGACAGAATAACAGCGGGATGGGTATTTGTTTGAAGGATTCTTTCCTGGCGCCAGTAGTAGCAGGAAGTGAGTCGGCTTAAGCGTTAGAGCAGGAGGTATCGAAAATCGCGCTGTGCGAGTCCTTCTTCTCTCTTCTTCGCTTCAATGTATCGATCATCTCAACCCTATACATATTGAGGTCCTGCCCACCTGCCTGTCTGCCATTGATTGCAAGGTTCTATCTTCTCTTTGCAAACGAACGGTTAGTCTTGGTTCGTGTGGAGGAAAACGAGATCTTTCAGAATCATGTCTCGAGCTGTGCTGTTGGTCGGTGATATCGTCCATTGTCGACCGCGATGGGAGAGCTTCTCGTCTGCAGCTGTGTTGAAGGTATGATTGAGGCTTACAGGAGACGACTCTGACCAGGGAGAAGCGATTCTAATTACCAGGCAACGGGACAACAGGAGTTCAAGTCAACACGAGAAGAATTCCTAGCAAACTGCAGACAGGGCGAATATGACGATGTCGTGGCCATTTACAGAACGAATGCATCAGCCAAGGTAAGAAGCCTCTTTGAATCTGTCGATGGAGTAGTACGAACCTCGGAGACTCACGACTTGCAATAGTTGACTGGCAATTTCGATCAAGAACTCATCTCAGTACTTCCGGCATCACTCAAATTCGTCTGCAACAACGGGGCCGGCTACGACAGTATCGACATTGAAGCATGTTCAGAAAGGGGTGAGCCTGGGCATGTCAAGATTGATTGGTGTATGCACACAGTGCACGATACACAGGCTAATTCATACCATGCAGGAATTCTCATCTCCAGCACTCCGATAGCAGTCAACAGAGCTACGGCTGACATTGCCATCTTTCTGATGCTCGGCGCTCTTAGATTCGCATACATCCCTATCAAGGGAATACGCGAACATAATTGGCAAGGCTCTGGCTATCTACTCGGGTATGACCCCGAAGAGAAGACTCTGGGGATTCTAGGAATGGGTGGCATTGGGGGCGAAGTTGCGAGAAGAGCGAAAGCATTTGATATGAAAGTTATCTATCATAATCGCCATCGACTACCGGCGGAGAAGGAATGCGGAGCGGAATATGTCAGCTTTGAAGAGTTGCTCGCTCGATCTGACGTGCTGAGTTTGAATCTCTCGTTGAACCCATCAACGAGACATATCATCGCCACGGAGGAGTTCCGGAAGATGAAGGATGGCGTCGTCATAATCAATACCGCCCGCGGTGCTCTACTAGATGAAGATGCCCTGGTCAAAGCACTTGAGGCTGGAAAAGTGCGGTCAGCTGGTCTTGATGTCTACGAGGAAGAGCCCACTGTTCACGAGGGTCTGCTGAAGAACGAAAGAGTGATGTTGCTCCCTCATCTGGGGACTGGCACTTGGGAGACACAGAAAAAGATGGAAGATTTAGTGCTTGACAATCTGAAAGAGGCGCTAGAAAAAGGAAGACTCATCACGCCAATTCCTGAGCAGAAGGGTATATACGCGCAGGTCACGAGCAAACTGTGAAGAGTGGTAACTCAAACTGGCAAGGGATGAAGTGGGCTTCTCTTGTTATTATCCATTTACATCGCAGGTAGTATAATGCATACTCATCTCCATCAAGTCTATCTACATATCATAGATAATATGTCTAGTCATACACATACACGTACACATGGCATCACGGTGCAAGACGTAACCCCCGACTATTATCACCACCCAATGTCATGATCACGCACACATGCACAGTATCTAGGATCATTTTTCTAGTAATATTCGAGCTGAAAACAAACCCCTTGCGCGGCATGCATCTTGTCAAACCAACAGCGATTGGAATGTCTTGGCCTGTATCCCCTTTTGAAGAAACTTACCCTGTCATTGCGCCTGTCGCCGTTTGAGCAATGGCCGGTATCTCGGGATGAGGTATATGCAGATGCATACACAGACAGACAGACAGACACGTCTTTTCTGGATTCATCACAGTCGAGGAAGAAGGCTAACGCATGAGACCGCTGATCTTGCTCCTCTCTCTGTGTCTTTCCTCGTCTCGACAACGTACGACAAGTCAGCAGGGGACTGCTCATCTCGACAGGTTTTATCTCGTGGTTGTGGCTGCGCCATCTACGAGTGCAAGGGATACCAATCAATTGCTGTGGTTTGAACGAAAAAGCAGGCCATTATCATCACTCGCCAGTCTGGGTTAAAAGCTGCAAATTGCTTTGTCAGTCAATTGAGGTCTACCAACGGTGTCAGGTTCGCCAACCGTGCTGTCAATCTAGCTAGCCAACTCAACGCCCTATCTCGTCCAGTCCAAAGAAGTGACTGATACTACCGGCTTTTTGTGGGAAACTATTGCTTGAATGTGGCTCAAGAAGAGGAAGATTTAAGCTTAGATTCAAGCTTAAGAAAAGAAGAAAGAAAAAAAAGAAAGAGTTTTTTCTTGAAAATCGCCAACGCCTCTCGAGTTCGGCCGGGCTCGTTCGTTGAATGGTAGGGCATAGCAGACTCGATGTGGGACTCTTGTCTGTCTCTGTCTCTTACTCATCGGGTGCAATTCTCAGGCTGAAGATGACTACAATTGACGATGCAGTTGAAAGATCAACGGATTGAGTTCGTTGATACAACATATCGAGAGAAAGTATACGTGAAGTGCTACGGAGAGTATCTTCATGACCTGCCATGAGCATACAAGAACAAGCCAATAATGATCTATCTCGGCCATCACGATATCAAACGAATCAGGCATGTCCCATCAGTCAAAATCCTTTCATCAGGACTACAGGCGATTTTAAGCGCCTATTCAAACCAGCAAATACTCAATTGCGGAGCCGTCTCTTTCACAGGACCACGGTATGCAGCCCCAACCTGCACGCAATCAATTTGTTTATCGCACAACTGCGGGAAACATCAAATGCACCACGAAGACAGGCCCCGACCATAGTACCTTTTTTTCGTCTGACTGATTACCTCGAGTCAGAAGAAAGCAGACATAAGACGGCGTGTAAAGCATGTCGAAAAAGAAAAGTCAGAGGTTCTGGAGATAAGCCTGTCTGCAGGACAGTGCAGTCATCATTACTATGCCTCTGATGGATATACAGCATCTAGACTGAATGATGACAGTCCTGCGATGCAGTCATAGCCAGTCCAGAAGACCAAAAATGAGCGGCAACTTCGCTCAAGTTCCGAGCCCCTTTCTCATTCTTCCCTGTCTAGTAACGCTACTACTGCAAGGCAGATGAAGCAATGGGGTTCAGGTACCGCAACTGCCAGTTCCAATCCCTTGTCAGGAATTAGAACGATCCAAGCCGTCCGACTGATTCTCTCGCGCACAACCATGGTCCATATTTCAGGTACTATGGACCAACAGGCATTGTACCGGGCAACAACGAAACAATTGTTCAATGTCGATAATCACGCCGAAGTCTAAGCTTGTCACTACAATCGCAATCACATACTCGGGGGGAAAGTCCAGAGCCATCACCTCGAACATTTTTGCGCACTTTGGGTGAAGTTTCTCCTTTATACGACGAGAGAAGTTCTTCGCAAACCTCGTACCAGAGAGAATCGAGCTAATACTAGCTGGTGCTGCATGTTCTGTATCCGCTTGAGTTCCATCACTTCCCTTGCTCCTCAGGGCTGCGGAAGAGCTACATGGAGCGCAAGAACATTACCATAAGCAAGCCAGACGAACAACCTATGTTCTCTGAGGGTCAGGCACTTGCATATAGGGCTATGACAGCCGTCGTAGAGTCGTTGGAGTGTCCGACGATCGACGTCGTACAGGCATGTATTCTGATTGCGTATGAGCAATTTGGGTCTAATAAGGATAGTGG
>JAGYHZ010000203.1:0-14179 GCA_024244195.1 Ascosphaera aggregata | reverse complement strand
CGCAACGACGCTTGGAGCAGGATGTCGAGATGAGGAATATAGAGATTGCAAGAGAAGCCGAACAACAAAAGAAAGAAGATGATGAAGACTATTACCTGAGATACAGTGGAAGAGATGAAAACGAGAAGAACGACTTCACGGCAAAGTACCAGGTGAAGGGCAGTTCAATGCTGGAAATCGAAGCAGTGGGAACAAGTTCGTCGGGCGATCCAAACCTACTGACGCCGAGTACTCAAGCCGAGCTATTGGCCCCTATTGATAGGAGAAATGTGACTTCGCCCCAGACAAGTCTTTCGAGCAGTGTTGCTGGAGCGCAACCGCAGAGCATGAGGAGCATGTTGAGTCCATGAGTTGGGTAGGGTGTCTTAGTAGTTGAGACGCTTTGAGCCCTTCTTAACTTTCAGTGACTCGCGAGGGATCCTATCTCGGATACAAGCCCGTCTACTTCGTGCACAATAATCTTGAC
Organism: Ascosphaera aggregata; assembly: GCA_024244195.1. Lineage (NCBI taxonomy): Eukaryota > Fungi > Ascomycota > Eurotiomycetes > Onygenales > Ascosphaeraceae > Ascosphaera > Ascosphaera aggregata. Next base: position 13,713 of record JAGYHZ010000203.1, on the reverse strand, counting down.
CTCATCATATGCGACAGAGGCAGTCGTTCACATTCCCACTCATCCAGTTACGGTGATGCGAGGACGGTTTTCGCCAGTCGATAGAATCGGAGATCAACTTACGTCCATGTCGTAGCTGGGTACTCCAACGGATCACGTTGTCTGATAACCTTGGCCACGAGCAGCAACTACAGTCGGGAGGGTGCGAACATTACCCTATCGGCTTCAGTAGTCGGCAGCAGAGTTGCCAACAACACGATACGGTTCCTTGGTGGTAGGAGCGGTGGACTCGAATCCTGAGGTGCTTGCCGGATGGGACACTTGCGATGGAGCAGCATGATTCGGTTGGGGAACAATTTGCCCTCGCGGCCTTTATCGCTGAACTGACATTGATGCTACCATGCCCGTGCGATATCATGGTTTTCGTCGTTTTGGGGCATTGCTTTGCTTGTGCGGGACTCTGGACAACAGTCGCTGATGGGGTGATCTGAGGATCAAATATAGTGTTGATTAATTAATTATCACAGACTTTGCGTTCTACTCTTAATTCCCAATATCATAATTTTGCTTCCATAGGGGCAAACTTTCAGAGCATGATGGCCTCACAGCGAAGCATCGTTATCTCTTCAACCAAGTGTAACGAAGAGATCAAAACAAACTGAACGCGACTACATGGTATATGACTCTAATGCTGCGCACGCCTGCCATAAAGAACTCTTACAGATTACAAATGATTTTTGTGAGTATGATGACGTAACCGGAAATCGAAATCTCGTCATCGCAGAATCTCCTTCGTCACTGTTTTAATGACCGTCTCGGCAGTAACGAAGAGCCACGTAATAGTAAGCATGATCGTAAATACCTAGCCGATGCGCGAAAGAATGTCAGCCGTCTTTTTCTTTCAGAATCAATTCCATCAAGGGATCAAGCATACCGTTGCCAAAACCCGAAAGAAAGTAAATCCAAACTCAGCAGCCAAAGTGCATGTTGCGATATTCCAAGCTCCACAGGGGAAAATCAGCGCCCACCAACCCAAATTGAATGGGAATCGCTTAGTTGCGAATGCGGCGACTGCAAACCAAAGCCACAGTACAGCAATGCCCCAAATAATTAAGCCGGTGACGAGGCCACCAGCGTAGAGAACCTCGCCAGCCGAGTGGGAGACGAGCTTCATTTCTGGGAAGATTTTTCGACAATCAATGCCTAGTTGAATTATGCTGTGAAGTGATATTAGCTTGACGCCATCGACTTTGAAGAGATAGAGTAGCCGACTGCCTACCAGAAAGCCCCCTGACCCATTGGTCCAACGGGAATCATCGAACTAGCCATCGACACTTCAGGGACAAGATTATGTAATATCAAACGCTGAAAGTAAACGGCGAGCATCAGAAAGGCCAAGGGAACAGACATTCCCCATATAATATAAGCGACAGTGATGCAAATCAGAGCACGGTTCGGATCGTCTGTGTTGTAGGCGGTAGTAGCACCGCTACCAGCACAGACTGCGGCACCAATCGAGGGTAGTAGCCACGCACCTGTCATGCTCGACAACTCGACTTGATGAATTGTCATCCTGCAAACGTTCGAGGTCAGTATGTAGAGATTCTCGATTTGATATGGAAACGGAGCAAAGCATCTCGCAACCAGCTCAGGAGGGGTAAGGGTGTGATGCATACAGAAGGAAAGGAACGTAAAGGCAGATTACCATGCTCACTACCACATCAATCCACCAGAGCACGAAAACGACTGTTTGTGTCCACGGTCCCCATGATGGCACGCATCTCGCATTCCAGAGATTGCATATCATAGATATGGTCAAGGGATACATAGCCAGCGTCAGTGACTGTGAGGGATGCTGAAGTGTCTGAATGAACTTCTCCGGCCACAGCGTGTAGCGGACGATTGATATAAAGGTGAAAAGGACAAAGAAGAACACCGTTATACCAAAGATGATATCCGTAATGAGATCAAGTCCACGAAATTGATACGGGTTACTGGCGAGATTCATTCCAACCATTCCAGTGCCCATCGTAGCACCGAACCACCTAAAAGACTTGGAGTTCAGATTCAACCATTGAAAGCAACGGAGAAACGGCTAGGATATAATCGAGTATCTCACTCACCCAGGATGGAAGTTGGCGATGCTCAGCCATTGTTCCCGATGATGGTGTTTCTCATCAGTCGCATTACCGAAAGTCCAAGTATCATGAGCGGTTAATGGTGAAGAGTAAGCTAACACCCCCTCTGCGGTCTCTGGTCGAGTTCCTATCTCCGCTGAAGTGCGCAGAGTCGTGGCAGATGCATTGGCACCAGTCGTAGTGAGACTTAGAGCTGCGCAGGTCTCCCGCGAATGGCCAGAGTCTCGCCGTACAGGTGCAGCAGCAAACTCCCCCGACCGAACCTGCTCGATTGTCATATCTTCCTCTGCGCTTTTCCAGCTATTGAAGCAAGTTCAACAGCTCCTCCGAGTATATATTTATTGGGTGAAATACTGAAAATACCAAGGAGGTTCTGCTTCCCTATCTCATTATTTAATAAATGCAGATCTCGATAGGCCGATGTTTCCAGGGCTGATGGAGCCTCTCAAGTGTCGAATAGACTCCGACCTAATCGCGCGAGAAGGGTTGCCAGCAGCGAGCTTCTAGACGTCTATCAACGGTCGGAGAGCAATCAGGCGCCTCGCAATCTCATTGAGCACGATATAAGAAAGACGTTTTATTTGCTTTTTGCCGTCCCTATATGTGCCAGGACGAGGGACTGAAGGATTTTCTCTAGTTCCAAATGACTCTTAATTAGGATTAATGATGGCAATGTAATGACGGTGAGGGGTAGTTGGGGTCTCAAAAGATGCCCCAAATCGCCAATGAAGAAGACCAACCAGTGGAGAAGGATGGAAAAGGCGGTATTCAGTGCTATACGACAGTTGCCCTTCTCGCCACTATTTCGAGAACGATCTCAAATCTGCTTGACCAAACATGGCGACAAGACATCGTGCAGTCACGACGTCGCTCAAAGACACTCTTGTCAGTGGCTGAAGAAGGACGGAAAATAGAGGTGAAGAACAAGGAAAGAAGGTCCAGACCAAAGCGCACAGGCCATCAACCATGCTGCGGGCGATTTCCAAGACGCCCACCGAAAGATCTTTCACTAGGTTTAAAACAGCATTGTGGCGATCATTCTCATCGACATCTTGATCGCCGTCCACGATTTTGAAAGGCTTGGAGAGGGTCTCTTGGGTCTTGTCAAAAGTCATCGCAGGGTTAATCGTTCCGCCCTAGGACCGGGAGCTCCCTTGGAAATGGCTCCTCGTGAACCGTGGACTGAGATTGCTCGTGGATGCCGGCATCTCCTCCGTAGATAAGTAAGGCCAACGAGAGGACTGCTTGAACCTCCCCTCACGAAGGGCAGGTGGAGTCGTTGTAATTGATGGAGCGGATAGTAGCAGGTGAGACGCATGTACCAGCGGCAGACTGCTTCAACGGTCTATTCGAGGCTATCTCTTGTCTGATGAGAAGTGACTAGCAATGCATGACTACAAAGCATTGATGCTGGGATCTCTAGGTCGCACGGATATTCTCATGGTGACTGAAGAATTCGATCCGTCATCATGTTCACAATCTACCCCTCAGCTCGTTATGAGGGGAAAGCTCCAACTACCTACCCTCGAAGTGCAAATCTTTTGCGCACGAATCGAGTCTTTCACACAGTATGGAAAAGTCACAGTCATTGAAGAGGAGACTATCTCAACTATGGGAAACAGTCGCAGTGCTGGCAGTGGGCTATCGAGTTTCAAATACCTCGATTGGAGATGCTACCCGGAGCTTGCTTCGTAATCGATACTGCTGGGACGAACTCTGAAGATAGAGACCTTGCCACCTCCATGGTTGTTAAAGACCAGAGCCATGTCTCCTACACTCTCGACAAACCTACTATCCAATTGACTATGCTGCCCCTGGGACAGGGGTTTGCCATGCTCACACTCAACGCGACTGTCATACCCAAATTCGCCGGAGCGAAGGAATCACGACATCAAGTAACCGCTATGCAGGAGTCAGAGTTGTCCCTTAGACACGGACCTCCGATATACCATCTAATCATTTCTTGGATGTCGCATGAGCCAAAGAGAAAGGCGAAGGAGGAATCCACCGAAAGTCCGTCGATCTGTCGACTGTGCCCTGTCCTCCTTTCAGCATCGTCGCTGGCGTATCGCGTCATGCTGAAACGAATCCTCCAGACAGAAGTCATTCACCTACGAGCAACTGATTGCATTGCCTACCCGATCGAGAGTGGGCTGTTGTTCGCCTAGAACATCTGACTGACGATCTCTACAGCAGGTTCTCTCACAAGCTGTTTTTGAGAACACAGCCAATTACGGGTATGGCTCTGGAATTGCAGTGGCACACGCCAGGTCTCTCTGGGAGTCTCATCGCATGTTCTCCTCCTCGACTACACATTTTTTTCTTCATTTCCTAGGCTAGCCGGAGAGGACCTATCGAGAAGCGATTGTTGCTCCCACATCTTGATTACCTTCCTCCTTGAATCCATTCACCTTCTCGCACAACTGTTGACTGTCAACTATCAACAGCCAATACACATCATTCGTTCCTTTTCTCCCCTTTTGTTCTTCATTCCTTCCTTCTTCCCTCTCCGCGCGGACCGCATTACAATAGGTACACTGAATCCAAATCAAGCTGGCCTCCTCAGCATTCCCTTTTGGGCCCGAAAGAGTGGAATCAGCGAAAACGGGGCTTGGGAATAGGGGCATGATTGATTCGATGTAAGAAGACCTGTAATTCTGTTATCCCTCTACTTCTCGGTTCTTTTTCCCTGTCAGTAACACCGGCTAAGTCGGAGGGTACTTGGCTGCCCTTCTTTTTTCTTTTTTCTTCCTTTTCTTCTGGAACAAAAGCGCTGCAGGGCAAGGATATGATCAAAGGTTGAAGAAAGGGGGAAGATTTGTGACGTGTGCGATTGTTTTTGTTTCTTTTTCCCTTTTTTTTTTTACGTTCACACCGTTCTCATTGTGCTGATATATACCTTCCCCTGTTGAAGAGACACGCCTGCACTGCTTCCCAGAAGTACCGCGAGTTGGTCGGAATCTCCTTCTATTTACTAACTCATTGAAGCAAGGCATTGTCTCCCCCAACCTCACCCTATATCTGTCGGACACACACAAAGTCGGTCAGGTCAAGCATGCAGGCTTACATGATGCTAAATCTACCTAAATATTAACCTTAACTTATCCTTTCGCCATTTTCCCACACGCCCAGGATAGGCATCAGACCCGCATAGTAAGTATAACGGCGTCCTTTTTTTTCTGCATTTCCGTGCACACCCCCTCTTCCCCTTCCCGCCCACTGCATGATGTTACCCTGTATCCCTTGTACTTCTTGTATCATCAGGCGGCGACTTTCGTAATACTGAGGTGAAAAGGTGGAGAGAATTTTAGGTGAAGGTGAGTGTATGAGAACAACGACAGATGGACAAAAACAAAAAGAAGAGAAAAAAAAAAACGAAGAAGAAGAAGGACGACCCCTGGCCTCGTCTCACCTGTAGGATGCACCGACCGTCTGCCCCACCATCAGCGAGCTCCAGAACCACGACCTAGAAGGGACTCTTTCACGGACCTGACTTAACGTTGCATATTGAGCTTTGGCAGCCACGGAAACGATACAAGACATCGGGCGAAAATGAGGGAGACCTTCCCATGTTTTCTCAGCGAGTGTAGGATTTGCGAGAATGTCAACCAATTTCTTAAGCCATTCAGCCGACCATGGCAACAAAAGGATGTGGCCAATGAGTTCGCCTATGAAACAGATCAATACAAACCGCCAAGGTCTCTCTGTCCGCGACATTTGCCAAAATTTGCAATACCATCATACGGTACATGACGCACTCCAATGTACTGTGCGGAAACCTCCGTTACATCAACCTCTCCACAATTTAAGGAGTTCGGAAAGTTGAACAAGCTAAAACCTTATGCGCTTGTTGCCCGCTGCGAAACCAGCGTTGACGGATGGGCCATCCTCCAAACTCTTGGGGCTGATGAGTACGAGAAAGAGAGGGACGGAAAAGATGATGTGTGGATGAGGATGGGTAGGCACTGCCGATTGAGTCTCGACACTGTTTGACTCTGTCTTGTTCTTTCTTTTTTCCCTTCAGATTGATTCAGGCGACAAGAGACGAAAGACGGAAACAACAGTAATAAATAACTTCTGGAACGAGGCGCAGCACATGCGGGAGTAGGGAAGGAGAATTCTTCAGCACAGTACACGGAGTCACGGCTCTCGGATAACCGCAAACTGCGGAGCAAAGGACAGCGAGTTAAGCACTTAGCCAAAGCAGGTGGTTATCACGAAAGGGAAGAATAAACCTTTGACATTCTCAAACACGACTTATGACTTGGCTTTTTCTTGGCTGGGCTTTGTTCCAGGTTTGGTTCTTCCCTTGGTCCTTCGCAAACAAGCTGCTTTTGCGAAAAAAGATAAGCGAGTGGTGGTGGTGATGATGATGATGGTGGCTTTGCAACGGACTACAAGGTTCAGCTCGTGCGGAGGGAACTTGGTTGGTACCTTTGCTTACTGAGCTTAAGCTTAGGTTGGGATATGGAAACTCCGCTGGCTTGCGGCTTGCCTTGCTTGCATGTATACCATGTTTGTATATGCAGGCCAGGCAAGGTGATCAAATCGACGGTGATGTCTTCGCCATTTCTGGACAGCGCAAGCTCTGGACTTTCCCTCCTCACACTCACTGGCAATGGGTGGTGTGCAATAATAATAGTTCAAGAGCAAATGAGAAAGAGCGCCTCCAAATACATCTTGCACCTCCAGCACCGTCTCCCGTCTCCCTGACTCACGGTCGGTTGTACGCAAAACGTGGTAATGAGAGGGTCTCGCCCGTCTGGATCGGATTCTCGAGTTGACTGTGCCTGAGAAGGCACGGAGAGAAAATAGAGTCGGATGTCCATTTCTGCAACCCGGAATCACCAGTATATCCATTCATTCAATGATTCGTCCCATCTCTCCCTTTCCCTCCTCTCCATCCCCCGCCCTCTCTTCCCGGTCTGCGACGATCAGATCCAGCTCGACCAGTTATCCCATCCATGACAAGAAGTACAGACAAGGGCATGGCAAGGCATGGCATGGTACGGTAAAGCGATAATAAGCAATGACGGATACGAGTCGAGTCGACCTATTTATCATCAGCAACCTCCGCTTCCTCAGAAAACTTTGCCTGCTTGGTTATCGTGGCACCGCGCCGTTGTCAACTTCACTCCGATCTTTCCCATTCCCTCGTCGTCATTCCCTTCCCTCGCCAACGGGACAATATAGATTACGATCACAAGAGGACCTTTACCTTACTAGCCCTTACGCATCCCACGGACCCTCCCTCACTGTAAGGTTGGCACCGACGGATACCACTTATTTTGCAAAATACCCACCTCTCACTTTCCCACTTGTTTTGCAAGGACCCGCAGCAGTGTTGCCGCCTCACGTGCCTGAGGAGTACACAGTACTAATCTTTACGAAAGGCAAGACGACTGCGAAGGGGAAAACAAGAGGCGAAAATAAGCAGAGTGAGAGAGGAAGACCGAGAAGAAGAAATCAAGTTCAACCTCCTCACCTTCTCTTACATCCTTTTTTTTTCTCCAACATCTCATCTACTTGCCTGTTATACGACTTTTGCTTTTCTTTTCTTCTTCCTTTTACCTTGCTCTCTCTCTTTCTCACTCCCTCTCCTTCTCTCTCTCTCTCTCTCTCTCTTTTTCTTTCTTTGTCCACCGCTTCCGATCAAACGGTGCATTCCCGGCGTCTCAAATCCATCTCATTGTATGGTGCCCGTCGCCATCGCTGTACATGATTTGTCGTCATTGTCATCGTCATCTCTCACCAACTGTTGTTTGTTGCTTGTTTAACTTATTTCGTCGCTCATCGAGCAAGGCTTTTTCGATTTCAACTGCTTTGCGCATCTAGGAATCAGAGGTCAGTTCCACACCCCTCCTTCATATTCTGTTTTCTTTCCTGGAGGGCAAGATCATTATGGAGTGAGGGAGAGCCAAGACAAGAGGGAAAGAAAAAAAAATATATATTGTCTGTTTTCGCTGGTCAATCGCATGGATTCCAGTCACTAGCAAAGCATCTACGACCGCGCAGTTAATATCACGATCGTATCCTAATTGCTTGATGCCCTATTGCGGGGAGAGGAGATTATCAACCTCATTTCTTTATCGGCGGATCGCCAGAGAATTGTCTTACCTTGGCCATTGGATTGCTTTCTTATTTGCTTCAATTGTTAGGTGGTGTTGCGCAATCCACTGCCTGCTGCAATTTGATGCATTGTGCGACATCTACAAATCCGCAATCCATACCCAATAAAGAAATAAGAACAAGGAAAGGAAAGCAACGGAAAAGGAGGTCAGAAGGTAATCACCGCTTGTTTACCGGGACGAGAGAGATATATTTGGGTATCCTCTGTGCGAGCTGCTTATTCTCAATAGAGTCATAACAAGCACCGACGGCCCGCTTTGCAAAAGGAGAGATAGCAACAATTAAGAGAGCCATTCCAATTTCGCCTGTTTGATGATTTGCTGCCTGGAACGGTTGCTTCTCCCCTCGTGCACGGGTTCCTGACTCTTTTGAATTCCTGTGGCCAGACATATATTCGGTTATCGTTCGGGCGCGGGTCGGATGGCTTCAGAGCATCACTCTTGGGGATTATGTATATTGACGCAGATCATATGCTGATGGGTTTTTTTTAAATTGAGCGCAGATATAGTTTATCACGATTTCGCCATAATCTCCTTTCAGTACCTTTTGAACCGCGCTTTACGACGTTTCGTCTGATTCGGCATCATCTTCAGAGCTTTCGCGCTGAAGAGGTTTGCTTTTTGTGATTCCTTTCATCCTTGCCTAGCAATTCGCTTCACAAGCTATCTGATTCAGCATCACCCCATATGGAAACATACTACGGACACGTCCGCAGTCCTGCGGATGCGATCATTCTATTTGAAGCTTGTCGACTCGGACTACTGCCACGGGTCCAGAGGCGACTATCTGAAAAAGAGCGGCAGTCGATCAGATCAGGATCTGTTTTTGTTTGGGATGAAAGAGAGGCTGGAATGCGAAGATGGACAGATGGCAAATCATGGAGCGCAAGTCGAGTGTCGGGGAGTTTTCTGACATATCGAGAAATGGAAGGCAAAAGAGGTGGTCATGTTGGGAGAGGTGGTAAGACACCGGATAGTAAAGGGAGCGATAACGATAATGACGACGGGGAGGAGGGACCAGACGGCTATCGATATAAACCTGATGGGTTGATGAAGCAGTCTTTCAGCATTACCACATCCGCTGGTCAACACCTTCATTTAATCAGCTACTATGCGCGCTCACACCCAGCTGCCCAAGGGCTGAAGCAGCCATCTACGGATCCCGCACTTAGTCATATCCGTCCTCAGAAAGGGTTATACCCGGAGTCAAGCGTCAATGATCAGCAGAATTTACCGGCGGTCACGACAGGTCCCATGCCCGGTGCTGGGTACTCAGTTGCGCCAATGACTCTGCCGCCTTTTGCTCGACCTGGTGCCGTACCGCCTCAATACCTACCACCTCCCTATCCATGGGCTCCAAATACCGCCATTGCGGTTCCGTATGGGGCACAATATCTGCCTCCAATGCCCAATAATGGTTAGTTTTCCAGTCTTCTTAAATATCGTCGCAAGTCCTGACAGATCATTCCATTCTGGTCTTGTTGGGGAGACTATCCTGCTGACATAGTAATCCGCTCTGAATCAGTCGCTGTACACCCAAATAGTCACCCTCTTCCCCCTTACACCACTATGCACCCAGCGCCGCCACAATATCTCTACGCACAGCCCGCAGAAACACGATATATATCACCGTTCCCACCTGTGCCACAGCCTCCTCAACCTCTGCATCCCCATCAGCAACCGCCAACTACTCAGCAGCAACAGCATATTCAGCAACAACAATCACAGCAACATGCATCTCATCTCACGCCGCAACCAGGAGGAAGCCCTGCTCAATCGCAAATACGAACAACGACGCCAAGCCACCAGCAACATAGTCCACAGATGGTACCACCACCATCCCTAGCTGCCATTAAAACCTCTGAAATGATAACACCAGGCACAGCAGGCGTGCCTAGTATCTCTTCCATGATGAACGGTGTACCCCCTCCTGCTCCTCCAACATCATCTACGGTCCAAACTACTGTTGCCCCAGCCTCTCCCGGTATGCATAGCGCGAATGGGAATACTCCACAGTTTGTCGCCAATGGGACTGCGGATGGACATTTATCTGTGCATGTTACTTCTGTCAGTCCTACACCGGTGGTTTCTACGCCTGGATCGGCGGTGACGACGGCTGCGGCCGCGGCAGCAACAGCGGTGGCGTCAGCGCCTCCTGGTGCACAGGACATACCGTCGGAGAAAATTGGATTTCGGGAGGACGAAAGAGCATTAAGACAGTTGGATCGGGTTTTCATCTGATCACCCAAAAATCAGTGTTCATGTGTGCAATGTCACCTTGACTTTGATTCTCTCGTTCTTGTACCTTTTCCTTCTTTTATTTATTTTTCCCTCTCTCATGAACTGGTGGGTATCTCCCGCTGGTATTGCTCACCTTATTGGAGCGTTGGACTTCCTTTGAATTCACTTGTAACTTTTGCGTCTCATTTCATGAGATTGCGTTTATACCTCACACTCGCTCATTCACCGTTCACATCTCAGTTCTTTAGTTTCTCATGCGCTAATGTTGTCGGGCGCGAGGAAGTCCAAACGACAAGATTTATGTTCTCTTGCCATAACAACCGGCAAGTTCCTACTGGTCGTTTTATCTGCATTTCGCAAATCATAATGATCATGGCGAAAGTACGCAGTCTACGCAAAAAATCCTTACTTCCCTTTCATTTACCTGGTATTGGGGGGATGCAAGTGCAAGTGGATGGGATGGAGTCAAGGGCCTTCTGAATACTGACTATGTCGTTGACAAATCGTTCTCCTTTTGCAACTCAGTTCAGTTGGAATGATATGTGCACGCCCAGGGTTCCAGCAGGTTCTTAATGACTTACTAGCATAACTGAAGATATATAAGCATTTATAAGAATTTGAAAATATTGTCCCCAATTCTAACACAATTCTTGACAGATCGAGACATTGACGATTAGACGCCATGGAGCTGACACAATATGAAAATCGAGCTTGCTGTTGTCCATTGCTACTAGGGTCATTCGTAGATACGTACAGAAAAGAAGAGCTTATTGGAGGTTTTTGTAAGTTGAGTGCAGATCGAAGAAAGAGCTGAAACAGACAAAAACAAACGCAATGGACAATCATTGGAAGTAGAAAGCAAAGTACCAACGATCGGTTGTTCTGATCATGACGAGGCAGGCAATTTGTTTGCAAAAATTCGTGATTACAACCGTCCATAGTCACCATAATTGCCATCAAAGACGCCAAGCACTACCTTCCGGCAACTATGGGAATGGCTCAAACTATCCTTCCAGAACCGTTCCCTATTTCGCAAAGTCCTGAGCTGGCTCGGTGAAGGGCTCATACGAGATTGAACGTTTTCTCACGATACCATGCTGCATCCCACGGTGCACAGGCACGGTACCATGATGAGTACTATCACAGCCGACCTCAACTCCCATGTTGATATCATCGATAAACCACCCAACTGTCTGGTTACCAATCGAAGCACTGAACTGCATAGCCCTCAAGGCTGGGAACATGTCCTGCCCAAAGTTGACTACAGCAAGTGCGCATCCGCTCGCGAACATGCATGGCTCGATGTCAACCTCGATAGCATGCTTCCTTATACCTTGTTCAAGGGGTATGCCCGTAATCAGAACCCGACAAATCTCGTCCTTGGGCGCATTAAGTCCGTTACAGCCAAATCGAAGGGAACGCATTTTGAAACCATGAGCAACTTTAGCGTCATTTGGTATGATGCCGAAACTTCCTGGCGCGGAGGCATTGCCTGAAAGGGACGGCAAATATGCTGCCATGGAATTCCCTGATGAAGCGGGAAATTGTTTATGAGTTACAGATGCTGATCTCCCGTAGATCCAGCCCTTTGAAAAGTAAAAATGCTCATAAGGGGAAGGAAGCCTCGGTGATTCTTTGTCGCGATGATTGATTGGGAGATTATCGAACTATGGAGGAGTTGCTTAGTCATCTTCATCATATCTGACCCTGGAGCATGACGACAAACTTACATTCAGGGTAATATTCCTTGTGGTGAGGCAAGCGACAGGCGTAGAAGACACCATTGGTGCTGTCGCGAGTGATGATGCCATGGATGTCGTCTTGGGGGTCACAGGAGTAGTGTAGCCGGTTGACAGGTGGCTAGGAAATGGTGCACTGCCACTATTCACACCGCTTACGGGATGCGAGGTTCGCGAGGTCAGTGGAACATATTTCGAAGAGATCAATGGAGACGAAGACGTCACCAACGTGGAGATGACTGGCGATCCTGATGAAATAGGGGTGGATGCTGGCAAAATAAATTAGCATAAGTCCGCACGGGCTTCGATCTTAGCTTTCTTACCAGAGGAACTGTCCGCAGACATCGTCGGACGCAACACAGACGAGGTGGGAGCTGTTTTTGAAAGCGACGAGAATACTACAACCCCGCCGTGAGTTTCTTATCATAACCGGACGTAGAAAAAATTTTCTCACCTGAAAAAGAGTCCACAGGAACAATGTTCAAAGTTGTACCCATACTCTTAGACAATCCCGACGTCAACACAGCACCCATAGTCCGGCTGGCGCTTGCACTTTCAGTCTCTGTGATCGTAACACTGACCCGCTCTGGGGAAGCCGTGACAGTCACATTGTGAATGACAATTACACTGTCCGTAATCATCACGGTACTTAGGCTTGGACTTGCAGTAACCGTCGCGGTAGCTGTCACAGTGACTGGGGTTTGGCTGGGAGTTACATATACATAACTCGTCGAATAGAAGTCATGATCAACGAGCTCAGTTGTGGTGCTGACGCTCGTAGTAGTAACGGTAGTAGCAGGCAAGGTCTCAAAAACTGTCTCCGAGATGTACGTTAAAGTTGGGGCATCGTCGCATGAAAGCGGAGCTATGGGGGGCGTGAATGGCGCATAAGCTATCAACGGAACCGAGATTGAGGTCTCAGAGGCAGTCTCGTCACTCTTCTTGTCTTCAGTCATCCAGACTACATGAGTACTCGTCGTAGTAATCGTGGTAAAAGACAATGGCTCCTCAGAAGAAACTGCTGTGATGGCAGGTGGTAGGACAAACTCAGGCCCTGGATGCTGAGCACTGCAAGCATCAGGATAAACAGTAATATGGGCCGTCTGAAAACCATTGTCAAGAGCCCTGTCCTAGTATATCAGCACCACAGCCATGGAAAAGAAGAATTTAAAATCCTAGTTTTTAAAGGATGAATCTCTCACTTACGCTCCTGAAGTAGAGGACTGTGCGAGAGAGACGCCCGCCAGGACAGCGCAGGCGAGAATGCTTGAACGCATTGTGAAAGCTCTCATTTGGTAACCCAATTCAAACCGAAAAATACAGCTTGAGTTGAACTGCTGATGCCAAAGGATTTGGCGATTGAAAAGCCCAAACAAATCTTCAGAGACGACAGGACGCCATATAAGTAGTCGGACAACGCGTGTTGAGGAGCATCAATTCACATCCTCCCTCCCCCCCTGGGGTAGCAACACAAATCCGCGTCTCCAA
>JAGYHZ010000202.1:0-14186 GCA_024244195.1 Ascosphaera aggregata | reverse complement strand
CATACTTCTCAATGGCTAACCACACGCGCCCAGACCGATCCCCGTCAGAGGCAAAGGCATGCAGCTTGGAAAAAAGTCCAAAACCACCGATATCTATGAGAAAGTTCGCGGAGACTTTGGCCCCGAGATGGAAGAAACTCCACTTGTCTCTCCAGTGGCTTCAGCTTCTCCAGCCATTCCATCAGCGAGCCGTGACTCTCAAGATTTTGCTGTCGATGGAGAGCCTGTCCACGTCAACGTCAATGAATCCGTTAGCGCCAAACTGACTCGCGACGGTGCCGTTGCGGCTTTCGAAATTAAGGGTGATTTACAACTTAGAATCAATGATCCCAATTTCACCAAGGTCAAACTCGACATGACTGCCAACCCCACTCACGGTGCTCAGTTCCGTACTCACCCCAACGTTGACAAAGCGCAATTCAATAGCAACAAGGTCATCCAGCTGAAGGATCTTTCGAAAAGGTTTCCAGTCAATAACTCAATCGGCGTTTTGCGATGGCGCGTTGCTAGAGCAGGTGATGCTGACGTTCTCCCAATCACGTTCACTGTGTGGGTCAACAAGGGTTCGACAACGACCATCACTATTGAGTACGAATACATTGGCTCCGATAACCTGAAGGATGTCATGGTCACTATTCCATTCGGTACTGAGGAGCCTACGATCTCAACGCATGACGCAGTCTATGAAGTTGGTGGCGATAGCTTGGAGTGGCATATCGGAACCGTCGACGAGGAGAATCCATCCGGTAGCTTCGAGTTTGAAAGTTCGGAGGCTGTGGACGAAAACGAATTCTTCCCTATGAATGTCAGATTCGTGAAGGCAACGCCATTCGTCGATGTTGATGTTCTGAACGTCAGCTCGCTCGAAATGGAAGGTGAGCCGGTTGGTTTCTCTAAGGAAACGAAAACTATTGCAGAGGGTTTCACGATTGAGTAAATTTTTTCTGCTCCCCCTCTTTCCACACGCTCTTGTCAATCCTATATAAATGAGTCGGAATGATCTTCCTTCTCACAGCAGATAATTACTTCTTGCGGCTCGGTTTCGTATTCCGGGTCGGTTTGCTCATATTGTACGGTATTTGATTGTCAGTTTCGTTTGTTACAAGGGTTGCCTCCCTAGAATACACATTTGGCTTAAGACGGACATGCTTGGTTACTGCTTGATTACTGCTACATAACGTGCCATCAAACCGCGAGCAGCGCGGAAACCATCGCTGCTGTCGCTTCAGTCTTCGTAGCTTGTAGGGTAGCCGTTACCCTACCCTTGTCAGAGTTCATTGCTCTGCTCGCATTAGCGCAACCATTAACCCGCATATGCAATTGACATTTGGGCGAGCATATTTAGGAGGTCATCCGCCGTAATCGTAAAGGTCTAGACGTCAAATCACATCCTGACACATTGGTCGAAGATCTGTTGTACCCGATTAGCCCTTGTCCGCTTAGTAGCCTGTATCGCAATCTGGAGATTGCGAGGGTGCGTCCAACTCCTATGGAGGCGATGTAATGGCATTTAACCATAATGTAAATTAATTATTCAAGTCGAGTCCAAATCGTATTAGCATTCTCAAACGTGCAAAGAGATCACAGGGATGAATAAAAACTTCGCGCCATTGGCTTTACGTGCTGCACCTCTAGCCGCTTTAACCCTCCCACTCCTGACCTCTAAGGCGCGGGCAACGACCTGATGTGAAGTCTGGATTTCCTTGTGGTGGGTGTCTGACCGCGGGGGTACTGGACAAACCTCTGCGCTCCTGCCCGTAAGATTGAGCGACAAGCAAATGGGTTCGTCACAAGTGTACCGTTGAGAATCTGCTTCTGCGGCTGAGCAGAAGACATGTTCGCAATCCAGCGGAGCGGACACTGCAAAACTTCTCATTTCGTTGTCGCCTCTGGGATTTTGGGTATTTGCGCCGGGCAAGAAGTCCGCCTCGTTTGATAAATTCACCCATGTCTCCCGGCTCACAAATCCAACGACAAAGTCGCTATGCGACTGAGCCAAACTTAGACACGTCTCGCTATACTCGGTTTCACGTTCAGGGGGGAGACAAATTAACAGGCCACGACCATGAGTTGGAGGTTGTGGATGGCCTTTTCCTGGCGTATTCATTTCCACTCCAGAATCTTCACGTTCTTCGCTCGATAGGCTGCCAGTCTCTCCATTGGAGTTCTTTCCCTCGTTCGCGCAAGACTCGCACATTTCTGTATGTTGAGTGATTGTATGAGTTAGAGAAATGACGGAGGTCTTCCTCACACAGTCGCTATCTCCTTCCTCAAGTCTCCAATCATCATCGTCGACGGTACCGACTTCTTGATGCGTTGAATCCGTAAGAGAGTCTCCGAAACCCTGACCAGCACTTATCTCGGTCTTCACTACATTGGTTACGGATGTCACTATGCCGCGAGCGGCCCTGCGTAATGTTGGAATGAGGCGATCCCCACCATTCTGCTGCTCCTCTGGCCCAAAAACCCAGGTGCTGGCAAGACCAGCCAAGACGCAACGCTAACGACACCCTTAGTATATCGATTACGTGCGAGATCGATGTCTCTCTGAATCTCTTTAGATGATAGGATCCGGTCTTTCCCAGTGTGATTATGGGTGTTTAAGATACGACTGCCTTCCCATATCACAAATGAGAAAGATTTTGCAATTTTGAGAAGCTTTGACGCACCCCCCGGTGACCAATCGTCGATGATATCAGCGTGCACTTGAAGCACGGCGATGAAAGGTCCCACTGCATTCGCAAGGCGCAGCAATGCCGCCATTGTAGTTATACTAGGCGATGCTGATATGCAAATCAATTGGCCGTAAGGCAATGCGTCCTTGTTCCGTTGCAGCGTCAAAAGGTAATCAGTAAGGGGGTTTGCGTAGGGGTTCGGCGAACCATGGCGGGGGCTCCATCTTAATATCGAAGGTGATCGAGGTTAGTCTCCGTGTAAGTTGCAGACTTGATCTAATATGTAGATCTAATATGTAGCAATTGAATCTTCCAAGGCCAGGCAGATGATGAATATTGTATGAAAACCTAAGATCGATGGGCGGTCAGTGTGACTTGAAGGCTGACGGGTAATTGAGAGCTCAATAACTTTATATACTCGCTTCCATCAGTCACTCAAACTAGGTTATTTCAAAATAAAGTAGATGTGCAATGCCAAACGAAGTGATTCGTACACTCTTCGATTTCTTTACCATCAAGTGATTGTACTAAATGGTCCGCCAGTCGGTTTCTTTGATTTGGCTACAACCAATATTGACCATCAGATAATTTTTATCAGGGGACTTCAAGAGCGCCCAAATTCGCAACAGACACAGGGACTGAAAGGGATTTCATGCATAGCGGACGTCCTAAGAATCGAGCTATGTGATTTGAATCTGCGAGTAGACTGGTTTGGCGGCAAAGACCACCGGATATATTAAAGGTCGTATTCCCGATCTCTGAGCTTATTAGGTAGTGCTAACAAATAAAGAACAGTCCCAATTCATCTGAGATTCGACTTGGGGAGGGACCTGGTCTTCTTACTGGCAAATTCATCTTGGCGTTGAAATCTGCAGCCTGTCACTGTGGGCGCTGCTCGCAAGCCTGTGGGGAGTTATACCGAAGATACCACGGGATCCGCGTTCAAATAACCGCAGCTCATCCCATCAGAGTGTAGGCTGGGCCAATGGCTAGGCTGCAGTCATCCTCCCTTGAAGATACGCACTACTGTGCGAGTTCGTCTGTGCATTGTCTTCTCAAGCAAGAGCATTGAACAAAGGGCGCTACCTTCGAAGGAGACAGAAATCATTCCAGTCGAGATTTGCCAGCGGAAGAAAGCATATGCTCTAGATGTGGTTTCGATGGAACGCAGAGTAACGACCATGCACGCACTGACCAAGCGGGTGACCTGCACTGCGCAGTTCACCAGATATCTTGGTGATCTTGCGTACAGTTTGCGGGATCTCCATAGTAACGTTCAACCATATTTCAAAGAGTTGATGATGCCTTATTCGTGACAGATTTGAGGTTGGTCAGAAATGTCCGCGAGTTCGTGGGTGAGCTGGTCTCGACCTTCCAATGATTTACCAGGGTACACGGCTGAGCGAAGACAGCTCGCAGCTTTCTAGAAGCTATTCCGGCTGCCTTTTTTTTTTTGAGGGTTTTTTTTTTCGAGACAAGCTTCTGAAAGTCCCTGCCCTCCCTATTGACTGACTACTACACTCAAAAGAGTTCAAAAAAGTTGAGGGCGACGGCGCCAACAAATTCCCGTGCAAAAGCTGTGAATATGCGCTCATGCTCGGCTCGTCTTTTTGGTATGAGACGCCAGATCACTGTTCTGACTGCACAGAATTGCAGATGTGACCCTGAGAACAGCCGCTCTCAGCTTCGGCTAAAGCGATCGTCCTCTCAATGACGGTACAGCAGGATCCGCGTGTCAGTATAGAAGGAGCTCGGTTGCACTTGCATCCCGTCCAAATGAGTAAGGTTATCGCGGTCTATCTGACCTTACAGGGTGAGACGTATAGAGCTGGCACTCTTGCTTGAACCATACATTCGAGAGGTGCAAGCCGGTTATTATTGGGCAGCATGCTGTTCTATCGGTGTCTCAACTGTGAGAGCCGCACTGTGCTGTAGCTTCCATAAGAGCTACCACGCCTGACTTGTGCATTGGGGACAATAAGCAGAAAGACGGACGTAAGCCGTCCACGGAGCTTGATCAAGCGGCAAGAACGCAATGCATCATGTTTGGATGAAAGATGGAGGGAAGGGGAAAGAAAGACCACGACAGGTCGTAATCGCCAGGCACGATCGACCAACAAGTCATGTCATAATCCCGCAACCATGTCCGATCGTAGTAAGGTTTTCGTACGGGAGATGTTTCAGGGAACTGGCCAGCTGAAGAGTCTATATGATTTGGGAAAGAAATGCCTCACAGGTAGATGCCAAATCGAGACTCAATGCCATACAAGGATTAAGTACTCTCGTGCTCTTCTGATGTCGTCCCGTAGAAGCAAAGCAGAACCGATCGATGGACCCTGGTACCAGGGGCAAGGCTATGACGATTATGATCACGATTCTATCTGCGAGAGAATGATGCTCCTGGTTGAAGACCGGCTCGACTGCGCTGTAAGGCGTCACTTCCTCAGGCTCCATCGATCAACGGTCGCATCTTCCTTCAGATGCCCAGTGGTTCTCCCCTGAGATAACGATCAGGAGCCTATATGCCGGGCTTCATTCAGACCACTACCACTGCCTGCCGGGGGTGGATTCAACCTATCTGAGTTGCTTTTCAATTTGACCAGAATATTTATTAAGCATGCGCAACTTGTCCCATGTCAGCATGAACATACGGATATGCAACTCAAAATCAACTGGCTCCAACCTGAATTCCGGTTGCAGTGTGGTGTTACCTGACCTTCACGTCATAACTCATAAGCGTGATCAGCTAGCTATACTGATGCATGTTCGCCAGCTTCGCCAGCAATCTTAACCTTTTTCCAAGTCATGATGAAAAACTAGCCTGATGAGCCATACAAACATCCGTGAGGAGCCGTCCGAGCTATAACTCTGGTTCTAGTGGCGAGTGGTCGGTCGCAACTGAGAGCTTGGGGGCCATGTAGAATGCAAGAGCTGCTAACTGGCTAAGTGGCTACAACATGCAAGTGAAGGGACAACTTCAGAGTCCACCTTCATGTCCAGGACGATATGAGCATTATTTAATCATTTCATCCTCAAAAGGGATACTTTGAGAAAAGAATTGCTGCTGCTCGTCCCGTCTGGCGCCGGTGGGTCAGATTGAGCTTCTTCCCAGTCTTGCTGCTGCTCCCATGGTTGCGTTCTTCCTCCACGTCAACAGTACAGATCTTCTTTCCCCTTTTCCCCCGTTATCGGTACCTAATCAGCGACTGATATCGGACTAGGAGAAATCTTGGTTACAGCACTTGGGGAACTCTGATTCGTTGTCTGACGGGTGCCCTTGAAGCTGCTCCTGGTGTACCCGGTTCTTTTTTTTTTGTTTTGGAGTGGACACGAGCTTTTCCTCCACTTCCTTTCCGGAAAGCCAAGTCCATTTCATGCTCATTCTTGTTGTATTCAGCGCGCAAGGCATTAATTGGCATTCGTCGACTGTCATTCAGCGGTCAGTTCTCTTTACTACATATCCGGAGCTCGTGAGCGAGACTACCCACTGTTCAAAGACCATTTCGCTCATCTTCTTTTCCCTCCATCGCCATCTGACCTTTCAGTTTCCAGCGACCGTCAAGATATACGGGTTATCATACGGCAGAGCCGGTAATCATGGCTGCAACGAAGCTAAAGTCGTTCACTCAGGAAGAGGTTGAGGAGCATAAAGCCGAATTATCGTGCTTCGTCAGCCAAGGCAAGAATGTCTACGATGTTACTGAATTTCTGGAAGACCATCCCGGTGGTTCCGAGTTGATTTTGGAATACGCTGGCAAGGACGTCACAGAGATTATGGGCGATCCTTCCTCTCATTATCATAGCGAGTCTGCATATGATATGCTGAATGAATACCATGTTGGAGTCGTTGTGTCTGACGCTGAAAAAGCTGCGTTGTGTGCAGCCATAGCGGAAGGAGGAGAAGAAGAAGAACCTGTTTTCAAGAGCACTGGGTTATCGAAAGAGGAAGATCTTAACAAGGAGACAGATATTGACGCAGATTTCAAGAAGCACCATTTCCTGGATCTTAACCGTCCCCTTATCCCGCAAATGTGGCTTGGAGGGTTCAGCAAGGAGTTCTATCTCGATCAAGTCCACCGTCCACGACATTACAAGGGAGGAGCTTCGGCACCGTTGTTTGGCAACTTCTTGGAGCCATTGAGCAAGACTGCTTGGTGGGTGATTCCGACTGTCTGGCTTCCTGTCATCTCGTACGGTGTTGTCATCGGCATGAGCGGCTTCTCCAATAAACTCATCGGTGCCGCCTACTTTGGTCTCGGTCTCTCCTTATGGTCATTGATTGAGTACTTTATGCACCGGTGCCTT
The DNA here is from genome assembly GCA_024244195.1 of Ascosphaera aggregata. Lineage (NCBI taxonomy): Eukaryota > Fungi > Ascomycota > Eurotiomycetes > Onygenales > Ascosphaeraceae > Ascosphaera > Ascosphaera aggregata. The sequence continues at coordinate 7,206 of JAGYHZ010000202.1, read as the reverse complement.
TTCCACATTGACGAGTGAGTACATCGTTGATGCTATACTGCTTAGTTCCGTTGAGCTGACGACCATTTAAGATGGCTGCCCGATAATCGTGTGTTCTTGATGCTTCACTTTCTGATGCATGGAATCCACCACTATCTGCCAATGGACAGGTATCGTTTGGTCATGCCCCCGGCTCTGTTCATCATCCTCGCTGCTCCCTGGTACCGATTCGCACACTTTGTTCTCTACCATGACTGGCATGCTGCCGTGCTGGCTTATTGTGGTGGTGTTCTTGGATATGTCATGTATGACCTGACGCATTATTTCCTACATCACATGAAGTAAGTGATTCCAGATAACTCTCTTATGTAGGTGTCACGAGAGTCATTACTAATTACTGCTGTGTCATTCCAGGCTTCCAAAGTACTACCAGGAACTTAAGAAATGGCATCTCGCGCATCACTTTGCCGATTACCAAAACGGATTTGGCGTCACAACTCCGTTCTGGGACAAGGTATTTGGAACTACATTCAAGGTAGAAACATATCCTCCCAAGCCCAAGGCGGAATAGATGGCGCACCCGCTTTCTTCTTGACTCAGCAATGCTCCTTCAAGTGGAAGGCTCGCGGCTGTTCATCCGAAATTAGTATGCCGTGACATGTTCAGGCTTTGATGATGAATGAGGCCCTTCGCACTTAACATATAGTCACAGCCCGAATCGGTCATTTGTTCTGCAATCTATTGGCATCTCAGGATAGCAGATGAAGAGAAGGGCAAGAGGCATGGTCTCTTATTCTGATGCTCTGACTCGATACTCTCTGTTCTGATATTTCCTTCCTTCACACGATCCACAAGCATATCGAGGCTCAGCAACTGCTGGTTACCGCTGCTAATTTTGAACATTGTCCTGACACATCATCATTGTTTCTCGAACATGAATATGATATGAATGATGTCCCCAGTATGCTTCACGCCCAGAATGCCATGGTTTACGTACTGTATGGCTCATCAGATAGCTATATGATTTCCGAGAGCAGAAATGTTTGGAATCAACAAGGAAGGCAGAGAAGCACAGACCATCAGATCTCAGAGTTCTGGGTTCCTGCATCCGGATCCTGGGTTCTTCTTACTCGTTCATACTCAACGACGACGGTACCATCGCTGAGTCTGGCATGTTTGGCTTTCAGAGTATAACTTCCGAAGAATGGTAACAAAACCCGCCAAAATACCCAGTACGACAGACCTGCGCTCAACATGCTGATGCCAACAAGAGGGTATAACCAGTAGGGTAATGTGGTGTCACCAACTCCGTTCGGTGGTGGTATCCAGGGGCTGACAATGAGGAAGATTTGTCCTGCAAGGAAGAAAACTGGAACGGCGAGCCAAGCCTTGAACGGTCTCTCGAGGTCAGGCAATGCCCAACGAAGGTAGAAAAAGCCTGTCACGACCAGGAAACTAATAATGGTATCTGGATAAACCTCAACGTCGATTATGAAATTGTAAATATCGCCCATGGGGACTGCTAAGAGAATGATAAAAGTCGGCATGAGATGAAGAATCAGGCCTGCCATGGGTGTACCGACGGGCCAATTAGAAGCCAGAACGCGGGAAAATGGGAACAATCCTTCCTTAGCCAGCTCCTGGTTAAGTCTCCCTTGAGCGAACGAGATTGCCATGGTGTTCCCCAAGGCAGAAAGGGCGACAAAAAAACTATAAGATTGGCTCTTAGCAATTTCACTGTACTTATCCTTCACATCTCGATAGCATCAAATTACCTTATAGCACGCATTCCGGTCTCCCCAAAAACTTTCTTCGCGAACGCCGCGACAACCGTGACACCCCCTTGTGCAACTTCATCTGGCTTCAGGGCAGAGAAGTAGGTGACGATGGCGCAAGTATATAGACAGCCACAGATTGCCAACGCAGTCGGACCGGCAATCTTCAAGGTTCGAACGGGGTTTTGAACCTCATTCATGACGTAAGTTGCGTTTGCCCAGCTGGGTTCAAAGTCATACGTTAGCATTGCAGAACTTAAGCCCAGTACATCTTCCTCTGTCTTTTTGCTCGCCACCTTTGAGGACAGTATTGAGTTTTTACCCTGAATAAGCACCCAAGGCTTTAAAGAGCGCAGTAGCATAGACACTGGCGGACGTCGCGCTCCCACTGAATGCATGACGAAAACTTGCTTTGGGATCCGGCACACTATCTACCTTTCCGGCAAGCACAATCCATCCACTGATGACGACGAACGTCAATAACGCAATCTTCGTTCCTCCGATGACGTTCATCAGCTGGACACCGACCATTGGAAAGAAGGTGTGAATGGCAGTGATGCATAGGCCCATGGCCACAGCGATGCCCCGCTCAATCCAAGCGGACGCTTCATAGACTCCTGCCGCAAACAAAAGGTTTGAAGCGAAAACTATGAGTCCGCTGGCAGTGAAGCATAGTAGAGTTGCCTGAACGCTGAACAATGCCGTCGTCAGGAGCTTCGGTTTTGGGAACGCAGCTTCCAGATAAACTTTAGTTCCTCCACTGCGAGGTATCATGCATCCTAATTCGAGCCAAATAGCCATGCCTGCGAATGATAACAATAAAGCCAATGTGAATACCATCAGAGTAGCTCCAGTACTTCCCACAGCAGCGGTGACGGAGCTAGGGACTGCGAAGATCCCTGAGCCAACCATGCGTCCAAATCTGCGAATGCCGATGAGATACTGTAGATGAAGGACAGGAGTTCAATGGCACTAACATGAGGAATATCGTGGATGCGACCCCTAAATGACGGCCTAATCCACCAGCTGTGGACTCTTCCAAAGTCAATTCGCTCCTTGGAAGAGCACGATTGCCAACTTCTCTTGAAGAGTGCAAGCCACCGACATAGCGCAACCTCCCAGACGACTGCTCTCTTGAAGAGGTGTCAGATATCTCAGCCATGGTTCGACCAAGGAGAGGTTGCAGATCATTCACTTGATGGTCAGGCATTGTGCAAATGTCTTCACGGGGCGTCATCGCAAGAATGGGCAACAACTCCCCATCTCGCCTTTTAAAGAAGAGAGAAGATGAAGCTACATTTCCCCAACCGACGACACAACTTTCAAAATCATTCAAGCAGGTTGAACGGGATCCGCCAGACAATTTCCTTCGTAAGACCTTTCATATGAGTCTTTTGATATGAAGATTGGAGTCTCCTGACAGCTGCCAGCCTCCAATCGCAGCGAGAATTCCAGGAATGATCGAATTGATTTTCCAAACACTTCCATTTCATGCTGAATAAAGATAACATTTCCAGCAATTCAATCATGGTAATATCCAGCTATATTGACTGTGTGTATAGTAGTATCAGTCGTAGTAGTAGTAGCAGCAGCAGTAATAATCCCTTAGGCGCCACTTACCCGTGTGCGGTACTGCCAAGAAGTGGTTTGCTCGCCACGGCTGATTAATATTTCTATTGGTACGAATCATTCGTCATAGTATGGTATCTCATCTCATCTTCTGCATCTTCTCACCTGTTCCCTTCAGAGTACTGCAACAACCACCTTGAACAACAACAACATCAACGTCAATAACGACGACGGAAGGCATCGTTCCTTCTCCATACCGTTCTGATCTCATTATACTGAGAAGACTATACTTTGACGAAAGAAAACACAGACGAGGGGGTTCATCTTGTTCATTCTGCAACAAGCAGTTTAGAGAGCGCAGTACAGTACTCTCTTCTTGTCGATCACAATCAAATCAGCACGGGTTGGCAGATTTCATGTTCACTTTGACATCTCATCTTCGCTGGCTCGCACACGTTCACAAATCAGAAGGGTTCGCGCATCATTCTAAAAGCCTACGTAGGACTAGTTTCCTCTTCGCACGTCACCTCTAACCGATAATCAAGTGATTACTTCCTCTATCTCTCTATCTCTTTCTCTCTCTGTCTCTCTATCTCTACCTCTCCCTCTCTCCTCTTACATATCACGAATTCCCGTTTATATCGAGATAGGGTCTGTCTGTCTTGTCTCATAGCAAGCAAGAAGACTGCTTTGCTTCTTTTTGTCAATCGACAATATTATTCGGCATGTCAGGTCTAGACGTTGAGGCTCTTCTTGAGTCGACTGCTGATCCTGGTCCTCAGGAACCTCACAACAAATCCGCCCCTTCTGTTACCGACCGAGACTACTACGATCATGAGGATGCTCGTGATCGCAGTCGGCGTCCTTCTCGAAGTGACCGTCGCCGAGATGACTCCCTCGATCGCGAGCGCCGCCGCCGGGATCGTAGCCGCGAGCATAGGCTGAAAGATGTTGATGGAGATGACGACATGAGAAGCTTGAAGAGCGATCATGCAAGTACTAACGGGAGCCATAGAAGCAGTCGCAGAAGGAGTCATAGTCGAGAAAGTGACGCCCATTCACGCCGTGGGAGCCGTGGTTACCGTTCTCGTCGTGAGCGTGATCGTGATAGGTACGGCGGTGGTGGTGATTACTACCGTGGCGGTGGAGGCCGTGTTCGATCTCGTTCGCCACTGCCTCCGCGCAGTCGATCCCGTTCTCCGTACGATGATCGTTACTATCGACCTTCTGGTCGTTCTCGACAGGGTTCAGGCGATGATGACCGTGACCGGCGTAGTCGGCGACGCAGAAGACGGTCATTAAGTCCTGGCAGAACTCCTGAGCCACAGCTGACGGAAGATGAACGCGATAAGCGCACTGTATTCGTGCAGCAGCTTGCTGCTAGACTTAGAACCAAAGAGCTTGTCGCATTTTTTGAGAAGGTTGGGCCTGTCAAAGAAGCTCAAATCGTCAAAGATCGTGTTAGCGGCAGATCTAAGGGGTACGTGTTTTTTGTTGCGTCTCCATCAATCTTCTTCTTCCCGATACAGAGAATGTTAACTGATCCGATTTTTTTTTTCACTACCCAACAGTGTCGGTTACGTCGAATTCAAAAATGAAGAATCCGTTCCCCTTGCGATTCAGCTCACCGGTCAGAAACTTCTAGGAATTCCCATCATCGCGCAGTTGACCGAAGCCGAGAAGAATCGACAAGCGAAAAATCCCGAGACAACCCATCAACCTCATCCAGTCCCCTTTCACCGCTTATATGTCGGCAACATTCACTTCAATATTACAGAACGTGACATACAAAATGTTTTTGAGCCCTTTGGAGAACTTGATTTTGTGCAGCTGCAGAAAGACGAGCATGGACGTAGCCGAGGTTACGGATTTGTGCAGTAAGTGATATATAATATATCTAATTTATTGCCATGGTGGAATCCTCGTTAACAATCGTCACCTCCAGATTCCGCGATTCCAATCAAGCCCGTGAGGCTCTTGAGAAGATGAATGGATTTGATCTCGCCGGTCGTCCTATTCGTGTCGGTCTTGGCAATGATAAGTTCACCCCAGAATCTACCGCGAACTTATTGCAGCGTTTGCAGGGCCAGAATCATTATCAGGGTTCGGCATTCTCAGGTCATGGTGGACGAGGTTCTCATGCAGGTGGTTCAGGTGGAAGCTTTGATCGTGCTGGCGGGCGCGATGACAAGGCGGCGTCTGGTGCCAGTGCGCTTGATGACACTGACGTCGCTGGCGTGAACTTCAATAATTTTAGTAGAGATGCATTGATGCGCAAACTGGCAAGAACCGATGAACCAGTTACTACTTCTGATTCGCGTGCAGATGTTAAACAGACCATTCTTAAGCCACGATCGGAGCAGAAGCCCCCATTGCCGGTGACAGTCAACATGGCTAGTCGGTGTGTCTTGTTGAAGAACTGTTTCAACCCTGCTGAGTAAGCCCTTTTCTTAACTTGATCATATTACCTATTTCTTCTAACGGCATGACAGGGAAACTGGCGAAGACTGGGTCAAGGAACTCGAGGATGATGTTCGTGCTGAGTGTGAGGACAAGTATGGTCATGTTGTCCATATTGCTCTAGACCCCAATACTCAGGGCGACATCTACCTCAAATTCGACCGCGTCACTGGAGGCGAGAATGCTATCAGGGGTTTGAATGGTCGCTTCTTTGGTGGCAGACAAATTACCGCACAACCCGTTGTTGATGCCGTCTACAGCAGTCTCTTTTCACGGATCAAGGCCATATGAGTTTACAAATCTTCAAAAATGGTTCCTTCTGTGCGGGGGAGGGCGCTTTACAAGAGCGTAGGTGATTTTACTCGCAAGTCAGAGGATTAATTGCATTTTTGCGTCTCAAAATTCTAGGCTTCTCATCCGCCGGTGTTCTAGGGTGGCGCTACAAATACAACATGGTCAGCGGTGGTCCGTATATATCTTCTGTGCACTTGCGAATGATACACGAGGGCAGATTGCTTGGTGACAGACTTCGCAGCCTCTTGAGAAAGTATTGCGCCTGTGGTACGTGTTCTTACATTTCAGTCGCATTTGTACTCCTTGTCGCTTCTTTCTTCCTAAGTTATTCTTGCCTGTCTTTGATTCGTTTTTAGTTCGGCGCTTTCGTCTCACGTTTCTATTGAGTCTTCAGTCAGCTGTCCTTCTATCTTCATATATAGCTTTTAGGAATTAAAATGTTTTTCTCCCATTTTCTGGCCGGTATACAGACTGCTTCATCCTCTTTATTGCATGCGACTTGGCCCATTGACTCGACAATTGGTCACAAGCTGCTAACCCCTCCTGGTTTGTTGTGTTGCTCTACCAGCCAGGACCTTCACACATTGTGTTTTCCCTATTTCTCTTTTCTATACCTTTTCTCTCGCTCTCTTCACCAAAACAATTTACCGCGCAGGAGGACCATTTCGCAAACGCCAGAATAGGTCGTTTGCAGTTCTACGTTCTCAAGCTATGGCGCATCCGCTGTATCCCGTTGGCCACAACGGGTTCCGCCCTATGCAAATCCCAATGACTTGGACAGAGCAAGCTGCTGCGCCCAACGCGCAGCCAGTGCCCTCCCAGGTTTCCGTCACACACAATGCCGCCATGCAGGCTACCAGAGACCTTCCTGCTGTCCAAGCGAGATCCTCTGGTCAATATAATCCGACGTTCAATACTCCTTCTGTTCCCCGGGGATCTGCCACTACTTCCCAAAACAGTATGAGGACTAAAATGTACAACTTGCAAGTCAGTTTGAGCGCGCAACTTCAGACTGCTCACTCCCGTCTCCGGACGACTCAATCTCAGCTTGAAGTGGCTCAGTCAGAGGCGCGCAGAAGTATGGCTGTCACGCAAGCCTTGCAAGCGAAGATCAGTGAATTAGAGGAGG
>JAGYHZ010000201.1:0-14194 GCA_024244195.1 Ascosphaera aggregata | reverse complement strand
CCGGCCAACAGCCTGATCATATCCATAATCACCATCACCATAACAATAGTTCCCGTGCAGTTGACCCTTCAATCCCTATGGAAAGCTCCCAGCAAGGTGGAGTTCTGGCACATTGGCCGTCCTCTACCAACGGCGCAATGTCCACCCGGAGTGCCAGTCTCACTCCTACATCCTCGCGATCTCCGTTACATCCAGCCGCCGTCATGTCACGAGCCCCTTCATACCTTCCAGCTGCGGACCAACATCCATACCAGCATCACTCGATAGAATCGCATCGCAAAGTGCGCAAAGGCCGGGCGTCGTCTCTTCGCAAAGCCGCATTAATTTTAGGCAGTCGTGAACGGGAGCGCGAGCGCGAATGTGAACGTATTCGTAGCGTTGCTGCCGCTGCCGCCGCAAATGCATGGACTCGCGATTGCGACTGCCGTGTTGACGAGACTAATGCGCAATGGGGCGACATACCAAATCAATTGTCGTCAGCTGTCACGGCAGGGGCAGTTACAGCAGGAGGACAGTCGCAACTACTACTTTCTGACTTAAGAAACGCGGGCAATGGGGCTTCAGAGTATGGCAGACGAATCAGAGGCTTCTCTGCAGGTGCCTCGCAGCAACCACATGGGTCGAGTACACCTTCGTCGTTTCTGTTCTCAACACCGCCAACAGTCACTCCGCCCTTGACGGACCTCCCAGGGCCAGCTGCGTTGCTCACATCGGACGATCGCTCCCAACTACGTTCTCAATCTGGGGTGCCTCCAGCTTCAGCAACAGGGGCAACATGCATTGCTGCGACCCCTGGCTTTGATAAATTACTAATAGTCAACCACGATCCCAAGCATTGCAAACCTGGCACAAACGGAGCCGATCAATCTGCTTCGTTTTTGTCTGACACTTCTGAGCTTACTCCTGGTTTTCGTGTGAGCGGAGAGCGTGAGCGACTGCTCTATCCGCATGAATTTCATGAGCATGAGCACCAGTATCAGCGTCGCAATAACCAGCAACATCATCACCATCACCATCACCATCAGCACCACAATTATAGTCTGGGACTAGGACAGCATCGGCAACAAGAGAATATGCCATCCACGTCACAAAAATGCACAAATTTTTCTGGTAATGCAAAGTCACCTTTGTCAAAGCAAATAATTAAAGATTCGACTGATTATTCGACATTGTCCGGGGTAGGCACCGAAAATGGCCAACCAAAGGATGACAATGCCTTTCCATGTTTAACGTCACAACCAAAGTTGATCGAAAGGAACTTGCACGCACCATCTATGAAAAAGCAGCACACCCCTGGTACAGCCACGAAGAAAGCAACAGGCAGCAACGCCACATTCCCTTCAGCAGAGATTTCTCACCCGACATCGCCTTTGGCTCTAGCGGCCACAACCAGTGCGACTCTTCCCGAAGCAGGGACTGCTGCTTTAAAAGATCCTATTGGAGAGCCTTGGGATTATACTGAGACGGAACGCTGGGGTTGGTTCATTCTGATTATGACATGGATTGTATTTGTAATAGGCATGGGCAGCTGTTTCGGGGTATGGAGCTGGGCATGGGATGTTGGCGAGACGCCGTATGCACCTCCTGAGCTTGAGGATGATCCTACACTGCCGATTGTGGGATACTATCCCGCTCTGATCATCCTGACAGCTGTTATGGCCTGGGTATGGGTTGTTATTGCTTGGGTCGGAATGAAATACTTCAGGCATGCGAACATAGTCGGGGAGGAGATGTAGAAAACCATAGACATGGTATTCTAGTATCCATAATGTATAATGTATAATCAGGTTGAATACAAGTGTCCAGCCGTCTCAGCCCTTCATCATGATCAAACAGCAAATATCTCGGGACTACTGGCTTGTGAAATCCATGAGGTGGACGTGCCTGAGGATATGACGTCACTGATGCCAAGCCGTCCGTCACCACCATTTCATCATCATTATTATTATTGACGTCGCCGTTCCCAGTGGAGCTTCACATCGCCAACATCATATATCAATTCGACACTACAACGACTGGTCATGACTATTGTCTACCGCTTTCAAAAAGCCAGGCTAGTACCAATTCATGTTATCTTGGAGGTTTTCCGCTTGAGCGTTAGATACAGGCGTGGTCGTACAGTAGGCATTGCCCGCCATCCTCGCAACAAACTTATTCACATACGCCCCCTGCTATCCCTTGCCAGATGGATAGTCAATTGGAGCCACTTAGCCATGTCGGCGACAAGCCAGGCCATAAAGCTGAGATATATCTTACAGCTCTAGCCGCGATTCCTACTCTTTCGAAAGATGATGCGTCTTTCAAATCATCCCATCTGAAATGGTTAGATCGTCTTCTCCACGAGAGCATGGGTGTAGCTATGAAGAAGCAGATTCTCGACGCATGGGCTCGGAGTCTATCTTCATTGCCCACTCCAGATATCATCATACGAGTCGCAGGAAGCGCGCTTCAAAAATTCGCGGCGTTCAGGGAAGGAGATAATGAACTTTCAACAACACAGGCTACGCTGGCCTCGACCGCTTTGAATGAAGTTGAGCCGTCGGTGAGAGAGAAATTGGCCTCAGCTTATGAAGCTACCGAACATTACAGCGAGGCTGCCCGAGTGTTAGAACAGATTCCGTTAGACGCGGCAAGTAACGTTGAGAAAGCGAGACTTTACATTCGCATCTTGCGGAATTACGTTGAGGAGGAAGATCGGATCTCCGCTGAAGCGGTGTTGAACCGTATCAAAAATCTGCCATCAAACGCTATAGATGAACGCACCAAGGAAGGGAAGATATTGAGGATACACTTTGACCTATCACAAGCTAGAATTCTCGATTCGAAGCGAAAATTTATCGATGCGAGTCATGAATATCTCAAGGTCAGCCTTAGTCCGGTGGTTGATGAGGGAGACCGGTTGCAATCATTGTCTGCAGCGGTCATATGTGCTATCCTCGCACCAGCTGGCCCAGCAAGATCGACCATGTTGTCGCGATTGTATAAGGACGAGCGCGCAACAGAATTAACTTCAATCTATGGGATGCTTGAAAAGATCTTCTTAGATAGGATCTTATCACCCGAAGAAGTCAAAGCTTTTGCTGCGAAGTTAGCACCTCATCAACTTGCCATGACAGGCGATGGGTCCACTGTTCTCGACAGAGCTGTCATTGAACATAATCTTCTTGCTGCAAGTCGCATTTATTCCAATGTTCACTTCAACGAACTCGGTTCTGGTATTCTAAACCTCAAGGATGATGCAAAGGGAACGGCTGGTGAAAAAGCCGAGATGTATGCGGCGCGCATGTTGGAGCAAAAGCGCATGACTGGCTGTATTGATCAGATTGACGGCGTCATATATTTTGATACGCCAAAGGGACAGGTACTGACTCAGTGTGATTACACCTTGAAAATCAGAGACACTGTCATTCAGAATATCGCTCAAGATGTCGAGGAAGTGAGCGCTACAATCCTTGAGCAATACCCGGTGAGCATGGCCGCTTTTAATCGTCGAGTAGACGAAGTTTGGGTAAACTAACCCTGATCTAGATGCTAGCGAACGCCACCCCTTGATAAATCATTACCCACCAGGAGATTCTACGATATCATCGTTACCAAATAGATGAATAGCAAATTACACCCCTTGTTGTTCGCTCATCACTGCATTCCTATTCACCTCCCATAGCTGATGAGGTTGATGACGCGTAGACAACCAATTGTTTCAAGCCCAGCTGGTAGTTTGCGTCTTTGAGTGGTTATTTAGCAATAACACTCAGATTCGGCTGAATGAGAGAAAAAAAAAACACTTCACAATCGGATGCAGCACTTTTATTGAAATGCAACGACTACTAACACTATCCAATAATTTCAACTTCTTTAGAAGAAGTCAGGGGCTACAAAGTTGCCTTCTTGAGAACGCAGTGGGACTTCGGACTATTGCAAGAAACGCGACACTGTCAACCATTTTGCGGGCCTTGTACAAGCTACCGTGCAAGAGTGTACAGCAAAGCTGTGGACGCGCCTAAAACCATAGCTGCTTATCCTCCTCCTGCTGGTCCTTGATCGGTATGATTCCGTGGTTGTGGTCTGCTCCGAACGGGAAGACTAAATTCGAAATATTGCAACTGATCGTCATGCACCACTCGATCAGAATGGCCCATAGACTGCGGCAATCTCCTACCACTCGCGACTGCTTGACATTCATGACGGTGATCATGCTCTGCGAAGTATGTATTCCAGTATGCTGCTAATTCATTATATAACAGCGGTCCGAAAAGCGGCCTCAACTCTTGTCGGGAAGATGACTCAGCCACACGAGATATCGCAGCATTGAGCTCAGCTAGGAATCCATCAGGTCCTGCGGAGTTTTCCTGTCCTGGTGCCTCAAAATTCAGAGAGAGGCGTGGAGCTGCGTCGGCTGGCGGACGTGATGGACTTGCTGTACGGCGTGCAATTGGACGAGCAGGTCTGTAACGTCCATTTGGAGTGACAAAGTACAGAACTCCAATCAACCTAGCCCATTGTGCATTGTCAATGTCGAGCGGCAGTTCATTCAGCTCTACGGCCAAATGCTCGAGACATAGCTGTATCAAAAACCGCCGTCTTGCCTCATATTTCCTCACATGCTTCTCGAAATGATGTACAATTTTTTCGATATCCTCCGCAGTTTTAGCCCGTCGAAACTTGGCCTCTGCATATCTTGACCTCATACAGATACTCTTGAAGCTTCTCTCAAACAATGCGTCGATCCTGATTGCAGCCGCCTTTAGCACACGAAGGAGCCTGCGACAAAAATCGGAATCGAGGATGTCGGAATAAGAGGATGCACAAGCGGCAAGGTTTGTTCTCGTGTGGATTTTGCGATGTATGTACTGATTCATCAACTGCAGTCTCGCCTTTTGGAAGTTACCCTCCATTTCTGCGCGAGCAAGGAGGACATCTTGCGGGATATCGCCGGAGACAGGTGTCGCTGTGCTTTTCTTCTCGGATTTAGCCCGTAGAGGGAGATCGTAGCGCTTACTACTGGAGTCTGAGCTTCTGTCGCTTTTACCCAATCCGGTGCTGAGAGAAGAAGTCGTGAAGGATGTAGACGGTCGGCAGATTCTTTGTCTCAGTGAGTCCCCAATGCCCCGCACAGCAGATGGGAACATGTTTCAGGGGCAAGCGAAGCATAAGAAAGCGGACAATTGGCCCGGTCCAGGAAAGTACCCCTGAAATTCGAAGCAAAGAAACGAGCGTGCTTAAACGACTAGATAATGATACAAAGCTAACGATGCATGATAAATATGCAGTAGACATCAACTAAAACGAACGACTTTGCTTGTGATAATGAGGATTGTCGATGATGTTGAAAGACGAGATTGGTCTATCTGCATATATCCCTTCGGCTCAATGGACTGCGGCACTCGTGGAAGGAGTGCCTTTGACATGATGCCGTAAGAGTGTTATTGCCAACGGTATCCTGGATAGCATTTGGAAGGGGCAATTGGCGCAGCGCTGGTTCATCAGCGGGAAGCTCTTGCACAAATTGCACTCGTGGTGTGATATAGTGAGGATTTACCTTCGTCCTTTACCGAAAGACTCAATTCCACGTATATGTCCTACTAGGGCCGAGGAGTCTGACCCCAAACCGTAATCAATTCGCATAGGTTGAGCCTCAAAGCGTTCTTGAGATGCGGTCATCAAACCCCAAGATATAAGGAAGCAGTTATGGCCTTAGCCTGTCAGAGGAGCTCAACAGCCCGCTGATAGTGGGGTGAGAGATGCAACATACAGTAATAAGAATTAAAATGCTCCTTATAACGGATATGGTCTGCGGATAGGTACCAAGGTCAGAACCCATATCCAATTAAGCAGGATTACGGTGTCAAGAGCTAGCCAGCAGGCCTCCTGTGAAGACGTAGCACTGTCATGCTTGATTCAACTCGCGGTTGAGAGAGGAATGGAGATAACCTGTGAATGCTATCCTAAAAGCGAATAGATATTACATGGATCTTCTTGACAGCTCAGTAGCTGGATTTCGAAGCCACCGGCATGGATGAGCACGACTATGCGAGAGTTAGTGCGTAGCTCTTGATGTGCCTACTGATCGCGCATGGTTCTCAGTAGCCTGCGTTATTCAGAGAGCAGAGGAAGTGCTAATTGGCGCCGTGTTCTACGACTGACTGACACGATAAGGCCTTCCACCAAATTGCAATGCCGTGGTTGCTCGTGCCGACATCATTCACAAGGAACCTAATAACCCCAGCTCCTCATTTATGTACATTTAGACGATGCTAGTTGAGTTTTGAAGAGGTGGCATTCGCAGCCTGAGAACCGAACAAACTCCTGACTTTGCGTCTCACATGTTTATTCGACCTGCAACGATGTAGTGTGCTCCTTAACTTTCTTCGCTCCTGTTTTTGTTCCATCTCGTCGTTTTCCTTCGGATCACACAGTCTACACTCAGGCGTTTCTAATAGATACGTCATGGCGTCCATACTGCCCTTGAGGTCAGCGGCCGAAGGCGAATGAATCGCAGTACTATTGTCTCCGTCAGGGTTTGAATTTGCAGCACCAGATTTGCCCGCAGACTCAGGACCGCCCACCCTGAATGAGATGTCCACGAAGAGTGCTGCCAGCATTCTCCGATCGATAGCCTTGGCATCCAAATCATCAGGAAGGCAAGATCTTTCACAATCTGACTGGATATACGGCACCTCGCCACAGACAACAGGCTCTAATGTCCCTGGTATACGTTGTAGGTGAGAGAAGTAAGTTGCCAGATGACGCTCTAATGTCAGTGCTGCCAGCGGTATGTGAGCACTGAAGATTCGAATTGGATAGTTCAGAGGCTTCAGTATCATAACTTTGGAATTGAAATCTCGTGCGACATCGTGATCGTGCTCCAGACGGATGCATTTGGCCCACGTGGTATTGAGAAGACGACGAACGACCCAAACTTCACCGAAGTGGTGCCTCTCTTTCCCCGAGAAACTGGCATTGCCAACATGTATCACTCGTGAACCAGGAGTGAGCTCCGTAGACCTGTCAATGCTGGCGCAACACCAGACATTGTGAGGGTAAGACAATCCTTGAAAGTCCGATGCTTCTTTCAATCTGCTTTCCCAGTTGGCTCGAGAGGTCACTCGTTCAGGGCCATTCATCACGCTTGCGCTTGTGCCGCTCCTCTGCAAAAATGCCTTGAAGTCAGTCAACATCGCACTCCTCGGCTGCAAGTCAGGCATTGCCATTTTCCTCTGGACGGCTTCGTCACTGAGAACCATTGCGTCCGAGTCAAAGTTATGCGCATCCGTCCATTCAGCAAATTCATCTGGTGTCAATTGTACGCTTAGTCTTTCAGAAGAGCTGCCTTGTTCGGCAGCCTCAGGGGTCGATCCGTCAAGCACCTCAACCCGCCATACCGGTGGCCGGTGATGATACTCAGCCTGGCGCCTTCCTATGCATCGAAACTCCTCGTCTTCCTCTTCTTCTTCTGTCGTTGGGGAATCCTCCTTGGGAGGGGTCTCGGGAACCATGATCTCGCCATCAATGGAGGCACCAATATCTTCCGATGAGAGGAGCTGCCATTTAGTTTCAGAGGGGTGCCGTCTGTGCTGGTTCGTGCGCAACGGAGTACGCTGCTCGATCTTTACCATAGTGTGAGCTCCTTTTGAAGGAGAAAGAAAAGTACACTGGAGTTGATTGTCTGCTCTTCCGGACAAGTGTTATGAAGGGCCGCCTTCTGGGATAGCAAGCTTTTCAGTGCTAATCATTTCAGTTGCAATTGGCATAGATACCAGTTTCACCAATAACTTAGCCAATCCTCAGATCCCGATCTCTGTTATAAATTGAAATAAAGCCACCGTCGCTCTTTCCCGCCGGACTGCTCTTCCATGGCCTAGGCGAAGCAGTAATTACAGAATGATGTAGTAGGAACGCTGAATTGAATAGTTGCTCCTTCTACATTCCCGGCAGCTACACCAAATGTTCGCACGGTAGTAAGAGTAGTCCTGACTTCAAAAGGCGTTGGCGTGCCAAGTGGGCCTCTGCAAGGCATGTGTGTTTCCTGTCTCATTTCTTCGAAATGTTATGGCGTTTCAGTCACATGATGCCATTCGACCTAAATTGAATGCATGCATCTTCCGCCTCCTTGAAATATCTCAGATATGGACTTCTTTGCGATCTGTATGAAGATCGTTGGCAAGAGGCTGAAAGCGGCAACGAGCTCTGCCATCAAGCCACCAGCGCCGCTGAGCCCGATAATCGCAAACATTTTGAAGAATAACAGTGGACCTGCAGTTGGAGAGTCAGAATAGATACCTTAGTAAGAGGATGGCGGGATCAGCTTACAAACGGTGGCATTGCTTCAGGGACGACCCTGTCGGTAGTCGTTCAGCGGGTGTCAAAATGGAGGAAGGCTAGCTTTCCCTAAGCGGACCGCCTCATCGCGACTTGAATGAGAAAGCCAGATTTCTCTTCGTGAGCTTCAAATGATTCAAAAGATTCCGCAATCGCAATCAGAACGCATCAGGTCGACATATGGAGCAAAAGCGGCGAAACCAAGTGGGGGCGTTATACCCCACGGGGTATCATGTCCAAACCCTTGCATTGAGACGATGTTGTATCTATCATCCTGGGATGTCAACACCAATCGCCACTCATTCAGGGGTTCACACCATATTGCTGAGGCTTGTTTGAAAAAGGCCTCCGGCGACGCAGATGCTCTCGCATTGCGGCGAGACATTACGTCAGCTGACAGAAGACGATATCCGGTTTTAGCAACGTAGTCAAGAATGGTTGTTCGACAGGGAGAGAGGATAACAGCTCATTCGTAACCAATGCACTAATTGTAGTGATAATCCGCCTCAGGCAAACCCAGCGGGCAAGCATTTCAGATATTTCGGGTTGACGCTTGTGAATCGACTTCGTCAGGGAATTGTTGAAAAGCAGTTATCAGGCAGCACCGCCTTGACGGTACGAGCATTATATTGCATATAGAAAGGTCTATTTCTCACATCGGCGTTCGAGACGTAGCGACTTTCTCGCATATAGCAAAAGTCGCTGTACTCTCCATCTCCAACATTCAACAGACCTTCTTGATCCATGCCCGACATTCAACAGAGTCTAAAAAGAGCGTTACTTGAGCACGCCAGCCTCTCGTCATCGTCCATGAAGCGGACGCATGCCAGCTGCCAGGGCTGCCAGACTAATCTTGGACCCATTGATGCCAAAGAGATCGAACCTTCCGGCTTGGGGATGCAGGGAATATTAGCTCTCTCTTTCGCTGTATATAACTGAGCGGCGCATTTCATTCTGGGAGTCGGCAACGTTTGAAGATGCGCAGCGTTCCCCTTCCAAGTGATTATTGAGACATGGCTTCAAATTGCGCCTGCTTCAACCAGAACCTTTGAGATTGAGTGTCAGGCCCTCATTCAGACCAGCGGTTAATTACAAGCACGTATATTGTTTGCAACAGTAGCACTATGTTTAAACAACGCAGCTCGCGACTCAAGCCAACAAGGGAGTGACGCCATTGGCTAAGAGAACCGAAAAAAGGAAAACTGCCCACACTCGGGATCGAACCGAGGACCTCATCATTACCATCATGGACTAAAGTACGAGTGATGCGCTCTACCACTGAGCTATACG
This sequence comes from Ascosphaera aggregata, assembly GCA_024244195.1. Taxonomy (NCBI): domain Eukaryota; kingdom Fungi; phylum Ascomycota; class Eurotiomycetes; order Onygenales; family Ascosphaeraceae; genus Ascosphaera; species Ascosphaera aggregata. Next base: position 4,585 of record JAGYHZ010000201.1, on the reverse strand, counting down.
GGCTACATTTTTTTCCTTAACATTTGGATCTCTGTCATACTTGTGATTACCTAGTGTCACCATACAGGTCGCAAGGAGTTAGTACTCGTTTCACCCTGACGATGTTCATAGAGCTATCCACCCTCCCAGAATGATAGCAGCTCGTTCAGGCCAGCCATGCCAATATGGCAAAGTCTCAAGGCAACGCTAGTAACTTCATAGCTTCGAGGCTCTCCAAATCCTTTCCGGTATTCAAGAGAATCTCTCACTGCCGCCATATGCCGCCTGAGTATCGTCATAGTCCAGGTCCAATGTCTGGAGTGAAGATTAGAGCGATGCACTGATTCATCTTCACGAGGTAGGGAAATATTTGCAAATAGTGCGCAAGCCGTGTTGTCTGCGGCACGATGCTGAATGCCCACTGGAAGCGGGGGAGGGTACCTCTGTAAGCCATAAAAGCGTTGCATGCCCACAATCGGCCTAGTGCACCATCTCACAGTGATTAAATGGCGACCATTGAGGGCAACTAGTAGACAGAGCAAGTGTTGCGGCCTCAATCAGTTTTAAGCTACTAGTTTGGACGGACTCTCAGCTAGCGCAATCAGTCGTTCTTTCCACTGGCAACCGCACATTTGCCCATGTCGCTTAGCGAAGATGTGTTAGTAGGTCGAGAGACAACGATTTCAACAGCCAGTACATGACGTGCTGAATTTGCGAGTCTCTGAGCAAGCATGACCAATGCGCCATCTGCTATTGGTTCCACTGCGTGCAGACTTGGAGACATTGAAGGCAGTGACGGCGTATCGCTTCAAGTTGTTGCCTCTTTCCTGACAAATTCTGTGACGACCTCTCATACGATATGAGCACATCTTCGACTCATACAATTGCCACAGTCTTTATGGCACGTGCTATGAGCCATGGCAGGCATTCTACATGCGCTGTGCGGTGCTTGCGTGCTGGTGACTGTCAAAATCCCAAAGGCACGCGTCTTAGGGGCCGTGGCCAACGCCGTCGACTTAACGCCGCTGTTATGATTGTTGCCGAATACTGAACCGTGGGTAGGTATCATAGTGCCGAAGCAAGTTCCAAAAAGACCGATTACGATCGCCAAAAAAGGCATGATGAAAGCCTCAAAAGCTGCCATGCATGGTCGTACTGGAGGAAGAAAGGTGCAGATTCACCCATTGGCTTATAGAATCGTCCCTTTAACTTCCGTCATGCGCTTTAGGAGAGAGAATTCAACATCATGCATGAAAGGGGCGGTCCGAAGTCAATATAAACAGAATGTAGGTAGGTTCTATGGTTATTAATTGTAAGTCATAGTTTTGTACGATGTTTCCTACCGCGGAAAAGGAAGAAGAAAAGTAGGAAGGAAGATCGCATCTGCCAAGTGAAGGACAGAAGTCTGACTTCAACACCTATTGCGGAAGGTACCTTCAACGTCAGAAGGGAATCTTCACCGGCCAAGCACAACGTTCTTCATGACCTAGGAAAGCCGCGATATTTACCATTGTTGACCTGAATTCGAGGGTCAGAACCAAACTAGACCTGCGATACCATGAAGCGATCCATACGACAGGAGGGGATAAGCAAAAGCACTGTTGGACAGAAAAAGATCTCTGAATTAGGTGGAAAAATAGCAAAGCGTAGGGCGGTTTTATAAGCCGAGTAGCTTAATAAAGTGACGATTTGGCGATCTGAAACAACCAAACAACATCGGAAAAACAGTTGCCTTGCTGCTCCGGTTTCTTGACAAGTCTGACCTCACGTAAATCATCTTCGTCAAATGGCGACGATACGGATTGGTTATCACTGGCGTCCTCAGTACTTTCGGCAAGGTTATAGTCCGATGTCTGATCATCAGTCGAGTCATGACGGGATGCGTTTATCGCAGGAGGAGAAACAAAGCGAGGAATTGACTTCGCCTCCGCCTCCGGTGATTTAGGTATCTCCGGAGGAGACTCGTCGTCTTCAGACCCGAATATAATCGATTGGACAACTCGGTCAAGCCAGTTACCAAGACCAAACCCGCGGAACCTGTTCAGATCTCGGATATTGATGTTCTCGAGTTCTTCAATTGCAGTATCTGTCTCTATCGCCAGACCGTTGCTGCCTTCGTAGAGATGTTCGGACTCAAAGGCGGACCATACAGAGATTGAAGTCCGCCGCGAATCGCTCAAATCGCCTGTATCGTCTGTCAACTCATCTTGAGCTAAGGCATGCAAATGAGTCATTGACAAGTGATTCCTATTAATGGCAGCTCTTGAACCATGTCGTGACCTTGCATAAGCAGGCGTCGAGACACCCGATCTAGAGCGGCCACGACTGGCACTCCGCGAAGGATAAGCTGACGCAGATCGGCGTTGTTGATGCTGTTGAATTTCGGCGTCAAGACGCAGACTTGTCGAGCTCTGACGTTTGACTAGCCAGCTTTGACCCTTATCCTTGCGTGCGGATGTCGAAAAAGCAGAGCCTGCGCGTAGCAGCCATTCATTATCTTGATCCTGTTGGTGTGGCTGCTCTCTTGAGCTTGAAACGTGAGGCTGAGCGGTCGACCGCCGATGATGATGAGGTCGACCATGCCTTACTGCGTGCTCTTCTTCTAAGTGACGGGGGTTGGTGTTACTTCGAGCTTGTGCATTGATGCAGCCATTTGGGATGCTGAAAAAGGAATTTCGGGACTCAGAAAGAATGGAAGGCGTATTGGGTACCGAAAAGCTACTTGATAGACAATTTGCAGCAGCGGCATAGTTGCCATCATAGGTGATATTACTGCTGAAGCTTTCTTCGGTGCCAGAAGATATGCAGTGAAGGCGGTTCAATTGCAGACCATGGAGGGATGGAGAGTGACGACACGGCCGGTGAGCGGAATGCTGACCTTAATGATTAGCCGATTGGCTCTGAAACTGCTGATTCAAGATCCTGTTACTTACCTCCATTATGGACAGCAAATATGACGATATAGATAGATGTTGATATTGGACGGCGAGCAGAGGAACGGATGCATGGTTTGCAATCAATTCAGGCCAAACCACATGTTCATCTCAACCCCAAGTGCAGCAGCATGAACTATAAAGCAATAACTCCAAGCTGATTGCCGAGGTCAAGTATCTACCTTTCCTGGATGATTTTTTATGCATCATTTGCCAGCGCAGATTCAGACACTTTTGTAATCATGAGTTTGACGACGATGAACTGGGTACTTAACGACCATATCTGGCTGGCACCATCGTGATATATCGATAATCATATATATAAATAATCGACCTCCCCTATGAATTTCTGGGTGTACATGTTGCTTGCCGTGCTGCCTCCGCCCAATCGTAGACTCGTCCAACACGTGCAATTCTCCACCGACGTAAGGATGAATGGATGGATGATGATGGTCGGCAAGGGACCGTTTCAGGTCAATCAAGACCGAACAAACGCAGAACGACCTGACAAGCGAAATCGCGAGCGCGCATTGAATTCTTTCCCTTTCTAGTCAATAAAAGGAATTTCCATTCATTGAATTAATTGATAGACGCCATCTGGCTATAAACATCACCGGCAACATGGGTCACGCAAATAGTCTGTCCTCTCACCTTCCTCTCCACGTCTCCAGCGACCAATTGCGCGCACTAGAGTGATCAATGAAATTGGACCTGTTTGTTGAGCTACTTATGCTGACTTTGATAATCCGACCATAGACGTCTCCTTTGATCCTGCTTTGCAGAAGTATTATGGTTCGTGCAGCCCACACTGTCCGGTCGAGTCGGATCAAGTCGTGTCGATGGATGAAGACGGGGAGCAAAATGAGTGGAGGAAAAGGCAGAGGAGTGAAGAAGGGAAAAGGAAAGACACAGAGAGAGGTAGAGAGAGAGAGAGAGAGAGAGCAATTGTTGACAGTCCTATTACCCAATCCATGCAGAATTGAACGTCAACCGTGTCAAGTATTTCAAATGGACACCACGCACTGCCTGGATTACTTTTGTGTACGCTGCCGTCATTCCCGGCGCACTGGGCTTCGTCGCGTACAAGATGGACGTGAGTTATCGCATTCAAAGCTGCAGACCGATTATTTGGATCGGCTAGAGGCATTTTATCGCTGATTTGTGGTGTTGCAGGGCAAATATGAATTCCGTGGAAAGCGGAGGGGAGATACTCTTGCCGAGTTCTAGACAATTTGACTTGAAGTACGACGTGTTGCAAATGAGAGGACTGATGGGATTGTATGTATATACGAGAGGTCGAAATTGATACCAATTGTTAGGATTGAATGATAGAGGAGGTGGCAATACCGTGCACACCGATTTACCTCATGAGATCGTCGTACAAACTGCCCCCAGCCATGGGCATTCGACTGAGACGGCCTGCCGCCGTTGACAAGACATTTCTTACTGGGCATCCCGAGTCGGCGGAGGACCGAACAGCGCACCCTTACTTGGTGTCACCTAAGGATTTCAGGACAACCCGGCGCAACAGCCGTCTCATGATTAATATCTTCCGCCTCTTCTCCTTCCACCACCATTGCCATTCAAACCACCTCCATATCCGCCATATCTTGAATCAGGGACTCTTTCTCCTCTCCTCCAATCGCCACTAGGAATCCCTGCTCCTGGAGGTC
>JAGYHZ010000200.1:0-14254 GCA_024244195.1 Ascosphaera aggregata | reverse complement strand
ATTCCATGTCAAAGCACCCCTGTTGCATAATCCCTTCGCACGGGGTTTGGACGTTCAATATTGCTGATACTATACTGGCATCGTCCTGCCCTCCGGAGTTCCATCTTTGCTACTATTTTCTGGATGACGGGCGTAGCTCAAGAAACTCCAGTTTCACTTCAGGCTTGCCCAGAATGAGGGAGGAGATGTCTTGCCTGCCGCTAAAATCAATTAAGAGGGAAAAAGGTTTATGGTGGGAGTCATCATGTGGTATCTACTTGATACGACCAAGAATAGGCGAAAGCAAGGCAGCAGCTTCATTCTCCAGTTTTCGTCACCTTTGTGGCCGTGAAGCGAAGCCGAATTGCCCTCCTTCCCTTGCATTGGACGGTTCTCCAATCATTACCATGATTCCCAGGGTTTCTATTCCAGCAATTTCAGCACGATCTCATCTCATCTCATCTTACCCCTCTCTGAAGATATACTAGACGGACCTCGCCGCTGAGAAAGTAGTAATACGCACCGCACCGTCTTTGGCCGGGTGTGCCCTTTTTAAAACCAATGCGTCAGGAGACTGCAAAAAAGAAAGCAAAAGACAAGAAAATAACTCCGCGAACGAACCCTGCGCATAGTGGTTTTGGCTGGCGTCTATTGGGAGATAGCTCGTTCTGGCCGCAGTGGTGCCACACTGTCCGGCCCACATGCACTAGCCCTGTGCGTGCAGTGTGCGTGCAGTATTACCTTCCCCCGATTTTCAAAGATTCTGTGCATACTCTCGTTCAGGTTCGAGTTGAGATTCCATTCTTCATTGTATTGCACGTCGCCAGATGCCGCAAAAGCATATGCTTCATCCGAGCTCCGTCCTCTCACGCCGAGCTAAATACTCCGTACAGATCACCACTTTCCTTCGTCGTCGGGCGACCACGGAACCTCTGGAGACATCTCTATGGCTCACTTCTTACCCTCCTTTGGTCCTAACCGTCAAATTGTCTGTTGTTGAAACATTGATAAAGTCGAGAAAAACGGGATTGTGTCTCTCTTTTCGATCCGGATGCCCCTGGTGTTTTTGGTTAATTTCTGCTGTCGACCACTGAGATACCCAATCACTTCCCCGGACATTCCTTCACTTCATTGACACACTGACTGCCACAGCATCAAATTCTTCGCGATTTTCTCTCAATCCGGGGACGCTTCACAGCTCGCTTCGGTTTTCGGCAAGCGTCGTGACATCAATTGCACACCCGAACGATTATCACTTCAACAGAGTTCTCAACCAATCCGCTTTATAACTCCCTCGCGTTCATCGCATGTGAAACGTGAGGCAGGTTTCACGCCGATATGCTCACTCCACATTGAGCTTCTTCCCTCTCTCCGCCGTTGAAGAAAGTCCTTGACACAGGCGCCCTTAGTCAAAAATATCACCTATTGACAGATTTCAACCGACACTAAATCACCTTGAAGATACCCTCACCATATTCTGTTACGCCCACTGTACGCCGGAATCATTCTATCTTCTATACGCACGAGTTGGCTCTCTGTACAGGGAAAATCCGTCATGGTATCCGAGAGCAATTGCCATGTCCGACTCACTAGCTACATACTCAATGCAACCCCGTCTCGTGCATGCGACCCGTCTTCCCTCAACTGCCAGCGCCCGAAGCTGCGCGCATTCACGGACTTCAAACCATACTATGATCGACACGGATCCATTGCTGATGAATCTCTCGCCTGAGGCCACCCTCAAGGCACTGGCCGAAACCCCTGAAGCAGGCAATGGCGAACAGTCGCAATTCCAAAGTCCTCTATCACAGAGCATCGCCGAACTGTCCACGCGGGAACGATTGCTGGGCCTTCGCGCTGCTTTGGTCGCGCAAAAACTAAGGGAATGGCACGCAGAAGTATCTTCGTGGAAATGGCCTAGCCCACGGGAGGCAGCATTAGGCAAAGGGTTCGAAAATCCTTATACTTACTCTGACAACGCGTCCGATCGAGAGAAAGCTCCCTTGTACTTGGGGTGCAAACTTGAGACAGTTGCCAACGAAGAGGAGAGACGGGCTGGGGAGATCAAAGACGGCCTTGAAGACCTTGGTGTTGAGGAACTGGAACGCCATGTCCTGGGTGTTCACCTTGCCGCTATTCAGTCCGGGGCTGACAATGACTCTAGCGACTCACCCGCCTATAACCGTCTCAATGATTTCACTGCAGTTATAACCGCGACGATATTGAACGGCTTACCAATTCTATCGAAACTGAACGAACTTTTGATTACATGGGATATACGTTTTGAGGTGCTACGTCAATTACCACCACTACTCGAGAGCTTGAAGAATGCGACATTTGAAATTGATAGAGCTTTGGCTCGGTTAGAGCAAGGCTTGCTTCCAGAATTTGATGATCCACGATTTACTCGGAGACTCTATGAAATTGCACGTGCTAGGTTGGAGGACGTTTTGTTAGTTGTTGGGCATCACTTTGATGTCGTACTTGATGCCTTGGAAGGAAGCGAAGATTGTTTGCCAAGTTATTGGATTGATGACATGGACACATTGGAATCGGACTTTGCTTCATGGTCGGTTGCGGCTCAAAAAAAAGCCATGGAGAACGAATGGCACCGTGATCATCCTCTTGATCGATTCCCCAGTCCAATTCCCGAGGAGACAGACGAGGCATCCAAGCATGAGGGCGAAATCATTCCACAAGCTCACACGGAGCCTCCGGAAGCAAGACACTATTGGACAAGCTCTGAGGATGAATCTCTTGACACCACCTCGAGTCTGGCTACCTCTCCATTCAGCTTCAGAGACTCAATGCATAGTACCGTGGTGCAGGATCCTCGTACAGAACATGGCCTCGTTATGGCAGGTCTAACCAGCCACAAAAAGGGAGAATCCAGCAAGGAGGCGGCCAGAATTGATGTTACCACCGTCACAGGATTTGAAAACCGAACACCACCACGCCAAATAAAGCATGCTGCGACCCCATCACGACAGTTGAAAGACCTATTTGGAGATCAAAAATTTTCGGCAGATGATATTGAAATCTTACCTGAGGTAGAAGAGGATACATCGCCCACGCGCAATCGCCAAAAGAGGCGGATGACACTGCCACTTTCGAGGTACATAGAGGAGTCTATTGATTACGACGGTCCTCTGAGTCTACCAACTGGCACACCAACTCCCACACCCGCTGTAAATGGTACGGAAGATCCCGATCCAATCCCTAGACGGAACGATGAATCCAAGTCTTTAGATGTTAAGAAAGGAAACATATCGCTTCGAGACGCTTTCAATGCAGCAGACGCCTTGAATCAAGTCATCAAAAGCCCCAACACTTCTCAGTCCGTGCACTCACCAAGTGGGTGTGGTATGGAGCTGGAGGATCCATTTACGGAAATTCAACATACCCCTTTACATCGCCAAAGCTCAATTTCACCGTCACCACCAAACTCTTCATTGATCATTCCGAAGAAGCGCTCAAAAAGGGTGACTCCATCTACATCTCCCAAAAAAGATGGAAGCGATATCTCATCAAGGGCTTCTCCATCTACTACTTCGTCCCCTTCGGATAATCCAGTCAGCCAACGTAACGATCAATCGCCATCGCCGCCGTCAAACAGAAGACGCCGACGACGGCCGACGCTTGCGGATAAGATCAATACCATACTCGATGGCATCCCAGTCAAACTTGATTTTGACGCACATACTCAAGCGAACGGTCGTCTAGCTCCCTCAGGGAATAAATCAAAATCCCACTCACCATATGCTGGATCGCCTCAAAGAGCGAGCGAAGGGCATTTCGGATGCGTGGCTTCTCACGGTTTTGAATACCGGTGGCAGAAGCAGCCTGCACGGTGGGAAGGATGGCGAGGAAAGACGAGAGGAGAAGGAGGAATGTGGAGATGAATGAGATCGGCTTGGAAAGCATAATGAATGGGGAATTTAGTGCTCTTTCTTTATAAAAAGGTGAAGAGTGGAAATTGCGCTTCTCCAAGTATCACTTTTTCAGGACAGCGATGATTGAAATCGGTTTCCTCTCTTCGATCAACTCTTAGAGCTGTCGGCGTGAAAGATATGAGTCGTCTGAAAGACGGACGATTCGGCCCAGCGGACAGGTTGACCTTCCTCAAGGTTAAATCAAGTCGATTTCTCTTCGTCCCTTCTCTTTTTCCTTGCTCGTTTATTTTTCGTTGACAGCCTTTGATTTTCCTTATGCACGTAAAGCGGACGAAGTAACGAGTATGGGTACGGATGGGACCCGTAGAAATAGCTTGACACAATAATTATGCAAGTGAAATTGGAAGATGGATAAGTGAGAGGGAAAGAGTGGTTGAGTGAACGGGATGATGTTATGGAAGAGTACTTGTGATAAAAAGATGGGAGAGATTGAACATTGAGACAAGCCAGGAAGATATGTCTTGTGCCTTGCGCCGGGTGGGACGAGGGTAACGTGTTCAAATCCTGTCTATTTTCTGTCTTCTGTCCCTCTGCTTCCTTGTTTCCTCATTTTAAATCTATTTCTCCGGCTTGTTATGCTCCTGTTTTGCTTTTGCCCTTTGAGTTCAGCGGTCAATTTATCTATACTCGTCTCGTCTTCTCATTCTTTCTATCTTCTTTGCTGCACTGGCTCTTGCTTTCTTGGTCAGTGGCTAGTACCAAACCAGGTGCTCGCTGTGCAAAGTACAGTGTCTTGCGTAACCTCTGTTGCAGCTATACTTGTCGATAATCTTTAATATCTCCGAGACCAGTCACCGCTTCGCACGTGCTGGGACGATCCATGAGAAAGACATCCCGACAAACAGAGGAGGCGAAGGCGTCACAGGGCAGGAAAAAGCCAGATGAGCAGACAGGCACGGCGATTGAAAGCGGCGACGTCCCTCCCCCGGACTCGATGTTTCAAACTCTCCCGTCAGCCAACCTCGGTGATGGAAGGCCTGGACAAGAGGGAATAGAGGGTCAGGAAGCGACAGGCAAGGGGCGGTCAATCCAATGGAAATGATTCGTCTCTGCTATTTGCGACATGAATCCGCCTGCACTCGGATTTCTCACTCATGCGTGCAATGATCTGCTTGTCCATTGGCATTTCTGATACTTGCTCAGTGCGTCAGGCGAGCAAGTTCCCTCTCCGTTACACCATTTTGAGACCGATGACAGTAGCCTTGGTATGGCTGCAGAACCACTGCCACCATTCCATCTGCATGTCTTGCACTAGCCGCCCTGGCTCACTTGGGCTGTTCTGTCTCTGTTCAACGCCGCTGATACATCTCCTCTTTTCAGCATTGCGCACTTTCGAGCACAGTCTTATTCCAAGCCGCACCTCCCACGCCCCTGTCTGTCTCGCGCCTTTCTACTTTCCATCGGTTGCGCTGGCCTTACACGAACGCCCCATTCTCCACTCTGAGTAAGAAGAGATAGAGATAGGCTGGGAATAGCATGCCGTGATGTGAAACATGACGGGGCTTCCTTGCCCTCGCGCCTGCTCTGTGTCTGTGTCTGGTAGTCGAGCGTCCTCTTTTTTTTTCGCCGTACCCTTCTTGCTTATTTTTTAGCATGATTACTTCTGCCAACGGGCGGTGGCAGGGGCGTTCGTTCACGGGCATACGAGAAAACTTGTGCGCCCAGAATTTGCCGTGCTAGTTGCAGTACGCAGGAACGATTTCGATTCGCTGAAATCGTCCGTCCCGGTCTTCCAGGAAATGGGTCTCTCACAAGCACATTGGTTTCAATTTGATCGAACCGGTCATCGCCGTTGTCAGTCCAGCTACCTAAGACGGGGACTGATTGCTTAGTTCTGCGTTGCGAGAACGACGTTGGATATTATCAATACGCATGGCGTGCATTGATATGTCGCTTCATCGGAGGGAGAAGTCAATATCTCCGTATATCCAGTCTGGCGGGCGTTCAGCACAACTGCCTCAACTTTCGTACTTACACCATGACAGGTGCGAGGTAGAGATCTCCAATGGCCCGATCCTCGGTTGCACCCGTATCCTTCGAGCACTGAGCAAATTGAAAGTGAACTATGCACAAGTCACATCGGATACATGCCATAGCTTCAATGGCTAGACATTTCGGACAGCGAATATACGGTAATTCCGGCGTCCAAGAGTATAGTACGTCTCTGCAGCACAGATCTCTGTACTTCCCAAGCTGCGAGGAAGACAAATTTCGTCTCCATCAAGTGTTTGCGGCAAGCACTGGGTTTGAGTAAAGGGTCCAGACATCCCCTTCTGCAAGCAGAAGAGAGTCATGAATTAGGTTGGCCCCACATGAGATATTTATATAGCTCATCGGGGAATTGTCGGTTCGCGTACGTCACCATGGTACGTGCCATGTACCTCTCCTGCGACGTAAAAGACGTTCCAAAATAAGCATTCATCTGCTTATCGTGTTGACGATACCATTTCCTGGCGTCGTCTTTCGCAGACTCTTCTGCAATTGCTCTTCATCTTTGGTCAAAATTACCTTACTTACAGTATCCGGACTGTGCCCCCTTTATGTCGAAAAGCATGACACAATAGGGACGAAGAGTCAGCTAATCGACTATCTAATCACATTTGTTGCTTCTTGGAATAGGTGGTGTGATCAATCCTCGAAGTCAGCACAAGGCCAAACGCCGTGTCTCTTCAACGTGATCCTTTCATAATCGGTCACTCACACCGCTTCCTGACTATATTTGCAATGCGTTGCTTACTTTCCTTCGCAAAAATAGAACATATCGAAGTCGTAGAGTCAGTACGGCTCAGCGTCTTCGAAAGAGTGATTGATATCATCGAGATGGAATCCACGTGTCTTTATCTCTGACTTGCATTTTGAGACCACCTGTCTTCGTTTGACGTGAGAGGTTTCAGGATGATCGAGTTCATCCGAGAGAAGTAACCTGTCCAGGAAGGATCCCGAATGTGTTAGGAAACTCTATCGCATCGAACGACCGATGCTTCAGAATGCCGGGATATCACTTGCGGTCTATGACGATCGCGACAACAAATTGTATTGCTTCAGACCTGACTTCAGCTCCTCCTTCTTCTCCGCCTCTCTTTCCAAGGGTGCCAGTCAACGTTCTATTCACCCCAGCACAGCGTCCGAGAATCACCCATTCCAGCCATGCATTCCAATTCTTGGTTAGAATCCGAGTGACTTATTGGCTATCTGGAGCTATTTGTCTGCGGCGGATGTCTCAGGAACATAGTAGAAACTGTCACAACGTGTATACACTACCATGTCAGAGATAGACTCCAAGGTGACACAACCTTCCCCAAGTCAGGTACAAGCAAGCTTTGCGATGTTTGATGGACATCATCTTACTGGCGCCCGATGCTATGCAAGCTGCCTCTTAGACTGATACAGGCTGGTGTAAAGGCCGGAAGATGAAGCAAATCCTGAGACGAGAATCAGTACCATTGGCTCATGCAAGAGTAGGATGTCTCGGAAGGCGGCGTAGTCGCCCGTAATGCTCTACATGCACTCACGTCGAGTTACGGTAGCTCAATGCCGCCACGCCCTTCCTAACACAGAGGAACCAATGCCAAATTAGCACATAGCTTTGCGGGAAGCCAATGATTATTCTAGCCTGCCACCGGCTCTGTAGCACTGGCAAACGCCGACTTGCTGGACGGCAATGATCATGCCCACTTGAGCGAGTATCAACACAGGACAAGAAGACTATCTCTTCTCCACGATCAGCGATAGCGCATACATCAGACTGTCATGACTATCATGAGCATTTCTGCGAATCAGCATGGTCATCCAGACAGAGTCAATGTTGCTATGAGATTTGGTCTGGTGATGAATATGAAGATGAAGACAAGATAATGATGAGTTGAGGTCGTTGTTACTGGCCTCAGGTGTCGTGATTGAAGACGACTCACCTTCAGAACGTCAATGCATGTGCATCCTGCAGTCTCATATGATGATCTTGACATCTTAATGAGTAATCATATATCAGGATACTTCACATTGTCTAAGTACTCTCGCCATCATGTGTCCTACTCGCATGATTGTTCCTCATCTGAGCGATTGCGCCGTTGTGATGCCAATTGACAGGTGTGCATAGCGGTCTTAGTTTCTTTTGATGGCCCTCACAGTAGGGATTAGATGCTTGATGGGAACAGAGCCTGCCCGAGGTGGATGATGGAGTCAGGTTGTTCGGAGCCAGGCGAATTCATCGTCAGCATAATACCATCATCACCGCTTGATGCGTGTTACAGTGTCCCAAGCCCATGGAAGAGTCATAAAATAGACGGATAGTCAAGGGGGCCATTGCGACGTGACCTTAAGCGTCGACCACCCTGAAGTCCAGGGCTTTTAAGTGCCTACGAAGCACGAAACCGCATTACAAATGCCTGATGTAATTGGTTTCAGGCAACTACATGATTCGAATAAATTCTTCAAAGAAGCATACGATCCCTGCAATTGAAATATCATGTTAAAACTCAGGCTTATGACCCTGAAATTGCCATGGTACAGCTCCCCGTGCATCCCTTTTCGACCAAGATGCATCTCAGATGCGCAGAAAATATGCAATGCCGTCAATCCACCTCATCGAACTTTTTCTGCGGCAATTACGATGCAACATGTCATAGCGTTGGAATGCCTACGTTCATTAGCAGCGGTATGTCGATAGGTCTGTTGGTCGAGCTGTATTTAGACCTTAGAGGTGAGTTGAGACACATCTCCGGACTCAGTATAAAAGTGTTCAGGGAGCTGCGCGACTTGCTCTACGCGAGCAATAAATACCGTCAAGGAGGATAAGCGAATGCAACGGTGACTTTGCCGCGTAAAAGAGGAGTTAGTATCCTTTCCTTCCACAGTTCGACCGGTGATCTAGTCTCCTAAAATGGTTAATTGATTTGCCCATCAACTATGGGATATCTTGGTGAAGAATCAGGCCGATCTGTATGACGACCACGCAAGGCCACCATAAGGAAGGACGACTTATCCAGGCGCTGATCTACCTTAGTTTTGGAAGCCTTACGGTTATGAGGTTTGCGAAAACCGAGGACCCAGTTGACCCGAGGGCGGATGATTGTCGCCGGCAAACTGTGCTACCGACGTCACACAGCATGATTAGCCGAGCTCATGCGTATAGAAAACAGCCGACACAGATATACGGAGAGTCGACAAGACGAAGCTTATGCAAAGACCGTTATGAACTCCTTTAGTTGATTTTTACCCCTAATTACAGATACGATGCCTTATGCCGTTGTCCTTTCTTCTCCTGATGGCCAAATGGGCAAACCTGGAAATGTCTACTATGACCTGCGCCTCAAGACTGTGTCCAAGCCCATGCCAACTGCTAGTCAGCTTCTGATCAAGATTAAAGCTGCTGCCTTAAACCACCGTGATCTCTTTTACCGGCAAGGCCTGTATCCTGGAATGGAGTTGAATACCACGCTCCTTTCTGATGGTGTCGGCAGAGTCGTTGAATGCGGTGCAGAAGTCGATCAGGCAGAATGGTTGAATAGAAGAGTCGTGATTTATCCTATGAAAGGATGGAATGAGTCTTTTGAGGGTCCGGAGCAGGATCAAGTTGCTATCTTGGGGGGCACCAGATCCTACGAAGATGGAACACTACAGGAATACATTCTGGTCGACTCACCGCGACAGGTCGTGCCTGCACCGAACCATCTGAGCGATATTGAAGCTGCGGCACTACCACTGGCGGGATTGACCGCCTGGAGAGCTCTAGTCACTAAATGCGGTGACAATAACTCGGCCAACGGAGCTGCTGTTTTGATTACTGGAATTGGAGGTGGTGTTGCTCTGATGGCATTACAATTCGCTGTTGCGAGGGGTGCCACTGTCGTTGTCACAAGTGGGGACTTTGGTAAGATCGCAAAGGCGAAAGCCTTAGGAGCCGTTGGCGGTGTCTCGTACAGAGAGAAGAATTGGGAGAAGCAAGCGCTCCAACTTCTCCAGTATAGTGGAAAGAAATACTTCGATGCAATCATAGATGGGTCAGGTGCAGATGTTATCGCAAAATCACCAAAATTGCTAAAGGTGAGAAATCGAGTAACACAATGACAATTTAGAATGATTCATTGACACTACATCGCAGGCCGGAGGAGTTATCACAGTATATGGCATGACTATCAATCCAAACCAGTCCTTCCCGATGACTGTGGTGATGCGCAACATCGATGTCCGCGGTTCGACCATGGGCTCACTTAAAGAATTCCGTGATATGGTCTATTTCGTAGACCGTGCTAAGGGAGGACTCAAACCAGTTATCTCCAGAGTGGTCAACACGTTCACCGACCTGAAGATGCTTGATGGGTTATGGGACGATATGAAATCGGGAAAGCAGTTCGGCAAATTGGTTATAAGGATTGAGAAAGGGACGGACAAGATACGGGCTGAGAAGAGCCAATTGTAGGAAACTCGTCTTCTCGACCGCGGCTTATAGAAACAGTTGAGCACTCCGTTGAAAACAAATACAAAGCGTAGGATGACCTAATTTTCCCCTCATCCCACGAAGCAGTCCGCGCTGAAGTATAGTATTGGACAGGCAACTTGCGTCCCGGGAACCCAACACGGATCAACACGAAAAGAAGCCCTTTGATGTTTAGAATGTTTGAATTCTAGGCTATGTATATATACATTTAGTATTGTATTGATGGTTGATGACCTGGCCGGACCTAGTTAGTCAAAGAACATATGAATAGTTAATTATACATGGTCAATGGACGTCGTGATGATGCAAGGAACCAAAAGAAAGTTGTTATAATGACACATCTAAAACATTTCAGTACGACTGGGTATATAGCAGCGAAAGACCTGGCAAAAGCATGTAACGACACAGAATTGAAAAAGGTGTAAGAATGGATAGACAGACAGCGAGCGAACGTGGGAGATGCGTGAGAAGGTGAAGAACATCAGTGCGACAGGGGATCCACCACGAGTCCAATCAGAAACAGTAAGTACTCATAAATAAAACAGGAACGGCATTGGTCTCATCAGATAAATGTTAACTTCGTAGTCCGCCTTTCTGGAAACCGTCTTTGCGTTTGGTAAGGCATTCCTGTCCCTGGAACCCCCGTGGGCATTGGCCCATTGGGACCGGGTACCCAAGGGCCACGACCATGAGGCACCCGGCCAGGCGCATAATGGCCAAAGTCGACGCGCATATCTCCGTAGTAGGGATCAGAGCCAGGAGGCAGACCACGCTGCGGTGGAAATCGTTCGATATTTGCTGGTGGAGGATAAGGCACCACAGGCGGGTATCCGGAATGTGGGGGGCGAGCTGATGGTGGTCCCCAGGGGCTCATAGCTCCAGGGGGTCCAGGAGCGACTGGAGGACCAGGAGGACCAGGACGGCGATATCCTGGAGGCAATGGACCGAAGTAACCTTGACCCGGATAGTTCGGAGGCATAGGGCGACGAAAGTCAGCAGGCGCGGCACAAGCTTGCGGATGAGGTGGCGTAGATGAAGATGATTGCATAGAATTGGGATATGCGTAATGAGGCCAAGCGCCGGCATCAGGCGTGAAGTCATTCCAGCGGTTGGTTGGAGGAGGTGATTGATCAGCTGAGTGGATGGGAGTCGGGATGATGCCTGCAGCTAGGCGTGAGTCGCGCTCACAGTATGGCAATCCATTCCATTCAAAGTAGTCACCGCGAAGCACAACTTGGCAGGTAGCGCACTTGAAGCATTCAGGATGATACTTCTTCTTGGGCTGATTCTCTTGAGGAGAGGATGTTGAGTGACGAGATGCATCCAAGGATTGCGAGTTTTGTGAGCGAGGATTATCATTTGCTCCCCATGAACTCTTTTCGTCTTTGATTCCTTCAGTCTCAAGGTAAATTCCCTCAATTCCCTTGTTACAAGCAGCGCAAAGTGAACCATTCAGTTCATGATAGTGCTGCGCGCAGTATGGTTCATTCCCATGAACGTAAAAATCGCCTGTTGCGAACGGTTCACGGCAAGTAGCGCACCTGAAACATTTTCGATGCCATCTTCCCGTAAGGCGACCATCTGCGGAAGAGACTGATTTACCAACAATGAATTCATTGCATCCGCGGCATCTGCTTCGTACGCGCTGTTTGCATGACGATGTTGATGTTGAAGACAACGTCGGACTAGCATGAGCAGGAGGTGCAGCAACCACAATGGACGACCTCGATTCAGGCTCGGCCCGTGATTCCCGTCTCACTCCATGCCTCGGCATAGATCCTGGCTGAGAGTTATCGACTGGTTCTTGTGTTTCAGATATTCTCTGGCATGCTGCTAACTTTTCAGCTGATGGACTCGGAGTTGGCAATCCTCCATTTCGCAGTATATTCGCCATTGGGTCACATTGCGAACCGCGAAGACGCCTAATTCCCTGCCCTAGTGAGAACGAGGCTTCCACGGGCGACATAATGGACCGGCTGGCTTCCAAAGAGGCTATATTCTCCGCTACTGAAGACCTCCTGAATGCTGACACGCCCTCAATGGGAGAATGTGCCACAGGATTAGGAGAACTCTTATCATATCTGCTAGCACTGTACCTTCGACCCCCTTTGAATCTGCCGGCTATCGATGAGAGTGATGACTTTCGAGCCCAGTGATTCGATCTGGCCGAGGCGAGTCGCGCATCTCGTGCGCCATTCATCCTGTAATCCTGCGAGTCACTAGTCGACGTTGCACCTGTACTGGTGCTTTTTGCGTTGAATCCAGACGACTGTGATCCCTGCCTGCTCTCTGATCTTGTCGATTGGTCCATCCCCTGCGGCTCTTCGTCGATGTGTTTTGGTTGAGAATCGGGCCCCTTCAACCGCATATCCACTTCCTCGTCGTCAATATACAGCCCACGAGCATCGCCCACCAGCCCGATATATCGCGCAATCTGTGTGACGGAGAAATCATTGTCAGAGCGAGATTTGGTTGCTGTTGAGTATACGGAATCCGTTGGGGCGTGGGAGGGAGCATATTCTGATGTCGGCGACGGTGGACCGTAGCTGGAACTATATCCACGAACCCGACCGGTAGCTCCTCGTGGCTGCTCGGCGTCCGCCGTAGTAGAGCAGAACCCACCTGGAGTAGCCGAAGATGCGGGAACTGTGGCAAAATCTGCAGGCTGTCGGAGAACATCCTTATGAGGAGGACCATTGAGACCCCTTGATTGATAATGGTTTCCGGAATGCGCACCCGTACTATCAATTGACATGTTCCTTTGAAGTTGAGCCTGCTCTCGTGATGATGGTTGTCCAGCTCCTTGTTGAGGCGACAGGGACGCCGTCAGATCATTGGAGAATTCAGAAGTCATGAATGGAGTGCCGCTTTTCCCAGGCGTAACGGGTGTCACCGGCGGACGACCAGGTAATCCAGGGTGGTCATGGATCTCTAGATTAGAGGCAGCATAATTTGATCCTTTCGGGGCACTCTGTTGTTGCCCATTAACAGGGAATCTCCCGGCTGCTGGCGAATGCGTAGTGATGGATTGCGCGGAGGAGCCCGGTGTCGACGAAGCGGCGGAATGCGGCAGTGGTGACCGCTGTCCTGCTGGATGCGCTGGCGATGGAGGAACATACCTAGATGTCCAGAGCGAGGTAGGGATCTGTGGGAATGACTTCGCACTACTCGGTGTCAGGACATCTGGACGTAAAACAGGTCTGTCTATCGCGATAGGTAATAATCAGCATAACGAACTCTCTTTGGCTTTGCCAGTGCTCTCTTCATGTCATACGGCCCTCAGCCCCTCTCCCACTCCAACATGGACATTCTGCTGATGAAATCGCCGTCCTAAATCAACCTAGGGCAGACATACTTGCGGCGAAAGGATCTATCCGAGGCGGCGGCCCCAGTCGAGAGGCGGCTTGTTTGAATAGATCAGAGCGAGCACCGTGTTGGTTGCTGGCCCATGGTGGATATGCCCCTGCTTGCCGAGAGCCCAATGAAGGCGTGGGCCGATCTGCGGAAAATTTAGACTGATTTACAAGCTCATCTTCAGGGGGAGGAGTTGCCTGTCCTATGTTCAGAGAAGAGTTGTTGTGAGTACTCTGTCCGTCAAGACGCTAGTGAAAGGAGTAAGGGGGGGGAAGGGAGAGGAGCACAAAGAGGGACCGCGAGAACCTACGTGCTCTCGGCTGACAGACATGCTCTCCCATATGAGCAATGTCGACATCTATAGCGCAGTTGGAGCATTTCACCGTCAACCCCTCCAGGGAGAGGGACGATGCCACTCTATCTTTCATGAAGATGTATGTCGCTGAGAGTGGAATATTATACCTGACTGATTGACTGGCTGGCTGGCTGACTGAGATATATCCTCTCGCCCGATCCTTGGCTCGTTGGGCCC